>KZ651128.1:1553087-1563149 GCA_001010745.2 Gerris buenoi
TTTTTTTTTTTTTTTTTTTTTTTTTTTTTTTTTTTTTTTTTTTTTTTTTTTTTTTTTTTTTTTTACTTTACTTTACTTACTTATTCCAAACCTCTTCTACCTCTCGGTGTAGAAGGTGTGCAAAGACGTCGCCAGTTCTTCCCATCAGAAGCCATTGTACTGGCATTTCTAGGGTCAATGCCACGTTTTCGGAAAGCCGATCCAAGTGAGAGGATAGCCAAATCATTTTCAGACAACCTGGATGCATCCTACCCTCGCTCTTCGCCTCCATCACTTTCTTAGAGATTCTGTGGTCCTCCATCCTGGCTATGTGGCCAAACCAGCGCAGCTGGTGTCCATCTATCCTATCTAGTCTAGCTCCTGACTCCAGACTCGACCCCTTTGGGTCTTGCTCTCAGTTCGTCTCTGTACCCCGACTGCTTTTACTTGATGATAGACCCAAAGATGCAAAACTATAATGTATCAGGGTGGGTAAGTATGTGGAGTTTTACACCCCCATTTTAGTTTTTACTGGGAGTAGAGAGAGACTTCTCTCTTACCTAGAAAGGCTCTTCTGATAGCATTTTACTACCTCCTTATCTTTCAGATCGTTATCTGGCTTGCTATTTGAACTCAAGACTAAAAAGAGCATTAAATCTGTTTAAAAATTCTTCTTTTTTTTATCATAAAAATATTTTGCTTTCTCGAAATCAAGAGACGATTTCACGGTAATGAGTTTATCAGAATGTGAGTTATTCCTTGGATGTTTCAGTGCCCCTGATGATGGCCTATGTGACGAGATATATATTTGGAACAGACAAGTTAAGACCTAACGCTTTCGAAGTACGAGGTTTGAACGGCGCAACCACGGGAGTAATCCACTGCGACGACGCCGCCGTACTGTCTCAGTGGATAAAGCACATCACCGACAATATAATTGGCCTGACACATCTTCAGGTACCAATTAACCACATTACATCCTTAGTATATTTCATTGTTTTCTATCATATTACATGCAACCGTCATGTGTCAGCACTTAAGTTACTAAGGCCTAGTTTAAAGTTTTCAATAGTGCTGAAAGATTTTAAGTGTCCTGCTAAGACAAGAAAAAACTAAATTATATATTGCGTGTTATTCACTCTTATCGCACACATATTTGACGGTTTTCGTTTTTGGCTTGATGTTTTTATCTAAAGTTAAAATGTTATGTTTAGATGAAGCTGTATAACCGGAATTTTGCGGCAGGAGAACGTATCGAGTACATGGGCTGGGTGAACGAGGGAATCCTAAACGCGAACCAGCCGTGGCAGAGTTATAGACCGAGGTTCCTCGCGCTCAAGGGAACCGACGTTCTTCTCTTCGACTCGCCTCCTGTACGTTTTCACTCTCTTCCCTTAGTCATCTTTTCACACTCAAAAGAGGAAAAATTGGTCCCTCAAACTCCAAAAAATTTGGAATGCAATTTACATTGTTATTGACGTATTGTGCATTACATATTGATTAGAGTAAATTGGATTTAGTTGGAATGACGTATTTGTATTGTTTGACCTAGTTGAATGTGAGTGAGTGGGGCGAGTGCGGAACCCAGTTCAAGATCTACCAGTCCATGCTGCGAGTTATCAAAGACAGTGAGAACGTGGACGAACGACAACACTGCTTCCTCATACAGACCTCCGGCCAGGAGTCCAGGTACTTCTCTGTAGAAACCAGGCAGGAGCTCATCCGGATAGAGAGTGCCTGGCACTCCACTGTCTGTGCCGCAGTAATCAAACTAGGGGTAACATATCATTTTCTTTATTATATTACTCCCTCAACACGTTTTTCAAAATGTTTTTCTTTAAAGCTTTTATCTGTGTCGAATTGGGAATAAATAGGTTTACAATAATAAAATAATAACAGAATGTTAAATTTACAACTTAGATTTTATCAGTTCTAAAAAAGAGATGTTTTGGGCGATGTACAAATCATAATAAAAAATATTACTTAAAAAGTTTATTAACCAGCCTAACCAGCCTCGGCCGTATCAAGGTGGTGGCCATTTGAAAATTTGTTTCAGCCATGACGTTTGAACCATTAATTTTAATTACGTGACACAACCACCTTTATATGCAACTTTATTGTCCGTACGCGGCGAAAACGAGCATCTATCCTCTGTGCCCAAGATAATACTTTTTAAGATTATAGGGAGGGGGGGGGCATTTTGTTTTAAAATAAAATTTCTGCCCAAAGTTTTGGGGGATGATTTTTTGGTGCTAAAATTTTCCTGTTTTGGGTACTTTCACAGATAAGCAGAGAAATATATATAAGGGTCTTCATTTTAAAATGTCTATCATATGTCTGTTCATATATCCACGGCCCATGGTGATATTTTAGGTAAAAGCTAGAGTGGAAATTATGTGATATTGTGGAACTATATTTTCAGAGTAAGAGTTTCAACGTGAGCACAGGAGGGAAAGCCTGGGGTCTGACATTGGACTGGAACATGGGGTTCGCCCTGTACGACATCACTACCCGCACATACACCTGGCAGTACAAGTTCTCTCAACTCCGGGGTTCTTCTGACGATGGCAACTCCAAGCTCAAACTTCACTTCCAGGATCAGGAGACAAAGACCATCGAGACAAAGGTATCTAAAGCATACTGTCCTATCAACACTAGTTTAGATTGGTCCTTAGCTCATAATATCTCTTACACTTGTAGAAAAGAAACAAAAAACAGATATTTAACAATAGTACATGTTTAATAGCATGAAATTGTAAATGGATGAACTTCCAAGTGAGGTTGTGATAAACGGTACCTAGGTTATCTCTGGTTAAAGGATTGTTTCAATAGACGTAGAATAGCATTATATAAACCCACAACACATGACTGCAAACCCAGTGTATAGTTGCTCAGTCTTCAGCATATCACATTGATAATAATACTCTTGTTATCTTATCCCAGTTTTGTAATATTAGGTTATTTGCTTCACATGGTTTTAGTCATTCTACTTTTATTTCTAGCCTTTTATCATGCAAGTTTATATTATCAATATATCTTATATACACTTTTGAATCAAGTATGCCCTTAATTTTATAACTTTTAGTTTGCCTATGAGCTCTTGTAACAGATAATTTCTTATTACATATCATGTTTTAAGTAAAGGGGGTAATTCTGGCTTAAATATTAGTCAGATTCTTATTAATTACTTTTGGTGTAAAATTGGTTGAGTCTAGGTAACCGCCTTACCTTCTGCATCAATAATCGATATCACCTTCTAAATGTATCACTTCACTCCACAGAAAATTTGCTTGTATCAACCTAAAATATCATATGCTTGTTTAAATAGTTTTCTAGATGATTTGTATGCAGAATTATTGTAATTAATACCTTTGATTCGGTTGATCGTAAGATATGTGTAAGAAAAATGTTTTTCTCTTTCTAAAACTGTTAATCTCATTTAATAGTTGAGGCTTTTCCCATCCTGTAAATATAATTTTAATTTTAAAGTAAATGGTTAAAATTATCCGACAAATGAAGCATCACCATTTTTTATAGGAACTTGTTCAAAAAAGTTGAACAAAACCAGTCAAACACATGTCAAATTATTTTTACACACGTGAGTGTTACTGTACCTGTACCATTCATGGTTCATATATTCTAAACTGTAGGAAACTTGCAACAAAGAGCCAAACATATACATACTATAATAAAATAAACTAGTACAATAGGTTTTGAGCCAGTTGAACCATATTAGAGTAATAATATTGTGGTGTTTTTAATTAGGAGCTGGAATGTTCGAGCCTTCAAGCGTTGCTGTTCTGTATGCATGCATTTCTCACTGCCAAGGTAGCGTCAGTCGATCCAGCATTCCTCACCTCCAGGACACCGTAGAAAACCACTGAACATCATGACGTACAGATCTTCACGTCGTCCAACACGGTAACCAGAACATCAAACAAACAAAATAACCCAGCATTCGTTCCGGTAATAACAAATAACAATAAGATTACCATTAGTAACTCATCAGACTGAACCAAATAAAAAAATAAACAATTTTTTAATACATTAAGATAATAACTATTAAGTAAATTTTTTGTTCCATTTATTTTTCTCTTGATAATATAACTGTATAAAAATAATAATAAAAAAAAATAAAAACAACGAAAAGAAAAGAAAAAAAAGAAGAAAAAAAAAAAAACCCTTTTAGTTGTTAAAAAGTAGTGGACTAACCCTGTAGCTACTTTACAGAATATTATACAAACTCATTGTACTTAGTTAGCTCTATTCTTATAACAAAATCATTATGCTATGTTTAGAATGTAACATACATAAATATATAGCTATTATTTCAAATATATTCGACATTTAAATGAAAGAAAGTTGTTATATTAAGTATATATATATTTTACACTTCATAAAACATACATATTTATCAATAAATAAATAAAAGGTTGTAATTAAGATGGATTTTATATACATTTTATTTTATATGTCAAAAATAAGATCATTCTGTATTTTTTGTTTTCAAATTATAATTTCAGTTAATCATAATTCGTTTTAAATCCATGTTTGTCAATGTTCTAAGTAGTAATGTTTTCAATAATTCTGTCTATTAAATAATCGGCTGTTTGTAGTGAAAAATAAGAATTATAGAAAAAAATACTGGTGAAGGACTTGTATGGACACCTGAACATTTTTTGCTTCGGTAACGATTTATTAAATTATCTCACTGTAATTAAGTTGTTTTGAGATCAACGTCAGAAAAAAATATTAAAAATGTGGGTGATAATCATTTATATAATCGAGTGGTGTCCTGATGACAGTTACAACTAACCTCGACATGTTTTGTTATTGCTAAGCTGAGGCAACCACATTTACAGTGGTGGCAATAAGGGCCCCGCAGACCCTGTGGCGTGGGGGGGGGGCTGGGCTGGGCATCTGGGGGCCCATGGATGGGAGATAGAGGGGCCCCCACTAAAATTGTGTGGGAGGACCCCCAAAGCCTTACTGCCATCACTGCACATTTATTCTAATAAAAATAAATGTTTGTTTTGATTTGCTGGTCTTCAAATAGATATAATAACTTATCTAAATAGATATCTAAATTTATTTACTTAATACTTTTCTAAATATGAAATTAAGCCCATTGCCTTAGGCTTAACGGCTGGTATGGTATAATTGAATGACTGTATTTAATTTGTTCTACCTACAATTTATGGCATGGAGTTCCATTTATTTATACAATTTATGGCATAGAGCATCGGTTCCATGTCTCTTTCTTGTATTTTTTGATAAAAATGATATTTATCAAAGTATGCTTTTAGTTCAGTAGTAATATCCATAAATGGATATTTCAATTATTAAAAAGTTGAGTTTTAGTGCAGTATTTGCTATAAGAAGTAAATATTTTGAATCCAACTTCAAATCAAAAACTTTAATATAATTTAATAATACATAGGCAACTAATGATACTCTGTAATTTTAAAATATTAAAATTAAAAGTGTGTGCAAATTCGTCAGTATTACACTTGTTGATTAGACTTGCTATGTTTGCCCCGTACTACAGCAAACACTTTAGCTTTCATCGGATTCTTACCCTTACAATTCCGTCTCTTCCCCAAATTAATGCTGCTTTAAATTTCAGCGTACATTATTGAAATACTCTGATAGATAAAATTTTTAAATTGATCTAGAACATTGCCAAATATAGGTTTAAATAATTTGATATTTCGTAGCCGCTGCATTAGTTAGTGGCGCACAATTGTTAATTAGGCTGACTACTAAATTAGCGGCTATTTGTAGTTGAAAATTTGAAGTGATGCTGAACTTCTTTTTAAGCCTAATAGAAATTGCTATAAATAGCGTAAACCCTAATATATCAATAACTCGATTGTTTAAAGTAATATAAAAGATATTTAGAGGGTTAAAAAGCTTTGTATTTATTTGAAAGGTTTGTCAAGTAAACAAAGTCTCCCTTACTCTCCCCAGGGTCTAATTATCAAAAGTATTTTAGAAATTAATGAAAACTAGCCAAAGCATAAGGTAAGCTGATTACTCACTTGTATAAAATAAACTGATTCGAGTTGTGGAAATACTGTGTTATGAAGACATCTCAAAATCTATTTGAATTAGTCGCGGTCCAGTAAGTAAAAATGTGTGTTAAATTATGATGACAAAGATTAATAATATTACAACTTTGATTGTTGGATTAGCCTTTAAATCTCTTCTATTACCATGAGTGGTTGTTAGCAAACTTGGTAATTTGAATTCAGGTTTTAAATGCCTGTTGAACTGGAGATTTTGGAGCTGTTTCTGAACTTTTTTTTATGTTAAAATTTTATTTTAGAATACTACATTTTGTTGAGAGTCTGAGATGCTTTTCCTTGGAACCCAGTCAAAGATTATCTTTGTGACCCAGGTTTGGGTTCAACATTTGCAGATAATCGTTCGATTACTGCATTTATTTATTCCTTGGCACTTCATTAGATTATTACTCCCCATATAAAAAATACTAACAGAAGGGATTAACAATCTAAAGAAAATGTAGGAAATGTTCTTCTTTAGAATGTTACTCTCCCTATAAAACAGAAATGGGATATTCCTTCGTCCCAAAGTACATTGCACTAAATACCACTTCGTCTTCTTAGTTATTAAGTCAAAGTCATTTATATTCTAAATGAACATAAGGGAGTAACAATACAAAAAAGTATCCTTTTCGTATTTAGAAAATACGGTCACTCAAACCTTATTATTGACATTATTGACTTGCCTTCATCAAAACTTGTGAGATATAACATAAAAGATATTTCTTATCGATCTGGCTTGTATTAGGTTTTTCAGGTGACAAGTACTACCTACTAAAGCACCTACTAAAAAACACAATTGCATAATAAAAATATGTTGTTAAAAAAAATGCGGTGAATGTTTGATGCTGTAAGAAGTACCAAAATGTCTGAAATTTGGTGAAAATTAATATATTGTATAAAAATTATTGAAATTTGGATTGTAAGATTTAGAAGCAATTCGATGTAATTTTTTGTAAATTGTATATAAATATGAATCTAGTCGAGATAAATACGACAGGTTTGTTGTTGTATATAGTTGTTTATTGAAATCTTGGTTTTAAATAATTGTTATTTATCGTTTTAGATGCATGTTTCCTTGTCGATTTAAAGGAGAAGATAATTGTATAAATAAAGTTAGGATGATATGAAGCTGTTAGTTACAGCTTCTAACAAAACTCAGTCAGTTCACTGTCAAATTACAGTTTGTCAGTAATAATAAGTATAACAAATTTGTATTCATCCTCAAATCAATGGGTTTGTTAAAGCCCGCAAAATGTATGTGAAGAGCGGGACAAGTATCTCCTTGCACTGCAAGGCCCACTCATGCATTATTCTGTACATTAGGCTGTAATTGTATTTTTATTTATTTATTTACATTTTTTTTTAATTAATTTATTTATTCTAACTTTATAATATTTAATAATGTACTATATTTATAATAATATTCAAGCCAAAAAATAAATAAATAGCTGAATCTCAAATTAGCATTTAAATTATTAGGTTATAAAAATAATTGTTAATAATTATCAGTAGGACCGTTTTCTTCTGATAACACTGAAAATTACAAATCTTTAATATTTAGATTAATTATTGTCAATTTTATTAGTTTGTAATTTATTTTATTAATTTTTTGTTTTGTTCAAGTTTTGATAGAAATTTAGATAAAAATGTTTAGCCCTTGTCACCCCGACCACAAAACTATTTCCTACCCTTGTCTCCCCAACTACAAATCTCATTCCTACCCTTGTCTCCTCTAGCACAAAACTATTTCCCACCCTTGTCTCTTCTAGCACAAAACTATTTCCTACCCTTGCCACCTAAACCCCCTACCCCTGATATTAACTTCTTTAGAAATTAATTGTATAATATTATGTCAAATAAGAAATAATATATAACTATATAGTCAACAGCAATGACTAACCTTGTATGTAAAAATGTTTGTTTACTTGTTTTATCAGTTCAATTTAACACTATAGTTTTTAATTTAAATCAAATTATAATTATTATTAACTACGGGAAACAGACAGAGAAAAACAAGCTCCTGCGCCGGGGTTTGAACCCGGGCCTCTGTATTGGTAGTATAAATACTACCAAAGTCGTAAAAATGAATTTTTAACACTATAGTTACAAGCTCCAAATTAGTTAGGGTTGACTGGCCTACTGTACCTTGTCTACCGATATCTTAGTATTCTTTATTTATCCATCTAGCGGTCATGTGCACCCCCCCCCCCCTTGATATTTAAACTCGCATACCTCTCCTTGTTAAGTTGACGAGTGACGAGCCTAAATAGCTAATCTAAAAACATATATTTCTGTATGTAATATATGGCGTCTTCTATTGTTTGAATAAAGTATTAGATGTATTTGTCCTTTCAAACTACTACCTGGACTTCTTTAGACTTGCTCCGAATCTTTGATTACGATCACTTATTTGACTTACTTTTGACACATGAGACCGTCTACTTTCAAACAAATGTCTTAAATAAAACCAGGTTTAAACAATAGGAGGAATTTTAGTGTCTAATACGAATATTTCACTTCCTCTTCCCGTCACATAATTATTTTACAAGTGCGCTCCTATTATTAAAGATTGTCATCACCTGAAGGGATCTTTTTTCATTTTCCTACTAGACTGTTGGATTTTTCGTGTTAAGAGATTGCAAGCTAGTTAATCTGGCTACGATTCTACTTTAGTCGATTAACTTGCCGAAAGATAAATCCAAGGTGGGAATGAACAGCTGGCCTTCCTGTAACCTTTCATCCAGAGTGGGACTGAACCGTGGTTCCTCCCTGGAACTTTTCGCTCGGTTCGTATGCACTTTGCAGCATCTGTTAATAGTTTCAATGCACACAAGTTCTACTCCTTATAGTTATAAATTGTACGTAAATAAATGCTGTAAAATTCTATTTAATATGAAAAGGGAGGTTGGTTAGTTGGTTTGAATAAGTCAGATTACTGTGCTGAGACACTTTGTTACCTCTTTTTTAACTATCATGTAAATTTCAAACAACTGGTTTGTAGTATTGATAAACTATTAAATACATATTTTTATCCTGCGATTCTGTAATCTATTATTTTAGTAAAATTATTGTTAACTTTTCATTTTCATGTACAAATACGCTTAAATATTATGCTAAAATAATAATTTTAAGATGATAAATCTAATGTTGTTACCACTGAATGAGAAGGTTGTTTCAAATTTTAAGATTTGTTAAAAAAAAAAAAAACTTTTATAAATGAAATGAAATGGAATGCAATGTTGTTATATGGAGTTAACTACAGTTTCTTATTTCTAACTTTTAATTTATTGTTTCTTTTAAAACAACATTTTTTCTGACATAATTAGTCGAGTCTGTAAAAAAAAAAAAATCTTTTTTTATTTTAACTGTTTACTTCCGTTGTCTTTCTTATTGAAGTATAAATTCAAAAATTTATTGTATTAGAAATTATAATTATAATTAAAAGAAAAATGTTTCTTTTTATATGACTTTTGTTTTGTTCTCCCACAACTTTATTTGTAATAATATTCCAGTCATTAGGTGAAAAAGAAGAGACTTATCAAAGGAAAAATACAGAAGTCATTGTCATGCTTTTTAGGGTGGTGAATCCGAATTTCAAATTAGCCACCTCGTAAAAGTGATGCGTTTTGAGAAATGATCGAAAAGCTTTTGTATTTTAAATTTTTTGAGAAAACTGAACATACAAAAGTAAACTAAAAATTAAATTGCCTACGATTTATGGTTAAGCTAAAATGTTTTTGTTAAAATAACGGAAGCGCTAGATCGTGTTTATCTTAGAACAGGATAGGTACAAAGCATTTTGAAAAAATTGGTCCTTGACTCAGTGGCATATCCAGGGGGGGGCACAGGGAGCACGTGTCCCCCCCCCCCAGAACCAAAAAAAGAGAGAGAAAAAAAGGTAAAAAAAAGAATTACCGTAATAAAAATATATATATTTTTTTTAATACATCATTTTTGCGCATCTCATATTCAATTTCACCTCAAAAATGCATAAAAGCTGATTTTTGAAAGGTCA
>KZ651128.1:1581571-1599279 GCA_001010745.2 Gerris buenoi
CAACACTTCTTATTTTAATTATAAATAAAAACGAGGCACATACTTAAAAAAAATCGTTACACAACTCAATTTTTCTTAAACATATGATCTCGAACTTGCTATATATGTTACTAGATAGTATATATAAAAATAACTTAATCCTGCTTAATAGCATTTAAATTTGTACAAATCAAGCTGTTAATTAATAATATTTAAAGAAAAGATACTGACAATATCAATGTAAATAAATAAAAGCAAGATTCTAAAATTTCTTCTATCCTTCCAACGAAGATTAAGGGTTTATTTGACATTTTAGTTCTTGAAACTGTCCGTTGACTGGTGAGTGCGCCACCATCGATTTACAATGGGAATTCGTCCATTAACTAAATTTCTTTTTAAAAAAAATGTTTCGTTTGATTTTTTTTTTTTTTTTTTTACCACAGGTTACTAAAGCCTCTTTGGCCGTCAAGAAATACGAGCAATTATTAGGATTTACTTTATTAAATTAAATTTCCAAATGGAAGATAACCTCGAATGAAACAAAACTTTCTTAGTTAATTTTACAAAATAAAAATTGATCTATGGTATAAATGCATCCTTTAAAATAAACTTTAAATACGTTTCTTATTTTAAGCATATTACATCTCAATAAACCTTTAAACATTAACTTTGTATAGCATACTATACTTTGCAAAAGCCAACTCTCTGTCACATATGTGGTTAATATAAAAGACGAGGACCCTTATACAATCCTACGCTTTTCTGTCCGTCCGTCTGTAACGTACCTAATCTGCGAAAGTACCCAACAGAAAATTTTGAAATGAAATTCCTTCCTCCATTTTTTAATAAATCGACTAAAAAATCTGAAAAACTTTCTTAGTTGACAAGAAAATGTATCCCCCGGAAAATCTAAAAATGTATTTATTGTTTAGGAACGGATTGGGCAAGACACTTCGGGATAATTGCATTGCGTTTGGACAATAAAAATGCATATAAGGGCGTTTGTTTCACATTATAATAAATGGCTGAAAGGTTATAGCTGAAACAAGCTTTTAAATACCAGCCATCTTGATAAGGTTGGGCCGATTATACTGGATAAAGAATTCATCCAATATGGTGGATTATAAAAAAAAATATATGTATAATATTGGTATGATTGACAGTAAAAATAGATGAATTTTTAATTTTAATTGTGTGAAAGGAGTCCATTTTTTGGTATAACAGAGTTTTACATTTTTTATAGTAAACGGTTTAATACCCACGTGTTTTTATTAATGTGCTTTTTACAAAGCAACATAATAATAATTAACTATTCGACCTATACAATAATGCATATTATACTTCCTTATGGTTGGATATATATCAGGATTAGTGAAAACAAATTAAGCTTTAAAATCCATTAACGATGTGATTAATTGGATGTGGAAGAGAACCTCAGTAATAATATCGGCTATAAAATGAAGTTGTAAGTGAGGCAAATTAAATTTAAAGTTGAACCTGTGTGAATGTTAACACTTAGTCAATGTGATGTCAAGTCTAGATATCATTGTTCAGACTTCTAACAGTCAATAACCCATTCTATTGTTTCGCTCCCGTAAAAATTACCGGTCAGGGTCATTGTGAATGTCAACAAATTTTGAAATAAACTTGACCGTCGAGATGAACATGACGATAACCATCAACCCGAGTTTCATTCTGTTGAATATAACTTCATTTCGTATGGTTGGTGGCTAAACGCCTTTAAAAAACTCCAGATAGAACGATGAGACACAAACGACTTTAACAGTCTTGCACTAAGTAGGATCCCGTATCAACGGATGGTATAATTAAAAAGGTTTCAAATTTCTGCGTTTCACTACTTAGTTAAGCTTATAGACTTATGGGTGATTTTAAAATGTTATAATATAAAGATTTTAATTGAAAATATGCAATAGTAATTTATAAAAGTGACGTTAACGCTAGTGTTCAGTTATGGGTGATAGAGTATCTCCATAAAGATGTTGGCTCTTACGATTTCGAGACCAGCTATTCCTAGTGGTAATTATCAATTTAATAACGCTTTAGCTTTACGTGAATGTAGGTACCTGTTGGCAGAAGCCGATGAGAACCTTTTCTTCAGAAAAATCTTCGATAAATTGACAGTGTCGCAGCAAAAGGGAGTTGAAGTGGACCCGTGGGACGTGAAGCCGAAGATGGGCGATCGACAGCAGGAGATCGCCATGAGGAAGAAGATCAACAACTGGATCCAAGGGGTTGTCTCCTCCACCAAACAGAAAGTAGTGAACAAGGTAAAACTGAAGAAGTACCTGGAAGCAGTCGAGTGCCCTCGACTTGATCAGCTCGTGTCCCACACTCGGAGGATTGCCACTGTAAACAACATCATGGTTGTCATCAGAGGCAGTTAGTAACAATCCAAGCTTACTTTAAGTATTAATCCTTCCTTAAGTAATTAATCCTTAAATAATTAATTATTTATTTATTATTTTATTTTTAATTATTATTAATCCTTAAATAATTAATCCTTCCTTTTTCATGTATTAAATTATCCAATCTATTTCCCGTCCTCCTCCAATTTTTCGACTCTAGAAGTCAAAATGGAAAAAATCTTGTCTATGTTCTGAGCCTTTTTTTAAATAAATGATTCGGAAGTTGTGTATATGAAAATTTGCCAAACTTGAATTAAAATACGAGATCAAAAATCATTGCTCAGGGAAAGTCTAATACGTCAAAGTTTAGCTATAGAAACCAATTCTTTGAAATTCAAAGAATAATTAGTGGGTAATTTCAAAATATCAATGTTTTATTTCAAAATTTTCTAATAATGTAGTAAAAAGACAAAATATTTTCCGCCATCTTGAATTATAATATAGAAAGAAATACGTTCGTTAGTGTTCTTGAGTCTAAAGAGTTTCTGATATTTAGTAATCCATAGGTGGCTTAAAAATACTTTTTTTTTATTTTTTAAACAGGTATATAAGGCCTCTATTTTGTATTAAAAAGTAAAACTGAAAACCACTTTTTAGAAAATGTTGTCCTAAATAGTGACTTTTTCTAAATTTCTAGGTCCAAGTTCAACTGGTTCTCAAGATATTAAAATCTCAATAATTATTTATGAATTTCCGCCATTTTTAAATTGAAAGAGTAAAAATCACAAATAACCTTGCTTAGTGAACGTCTTAAACAATGAAGGAATAACTTTATTAAGTTTGAAAATGGCCACTACCTTGAAAAAATTACATTATTAGGATTTTAAAATGGGTTAACTTTGAGAAATTTACATTACGTAACTCATTAATTCTTCAGTTACTATTGCTAGTATCTAAAGTATAGAATGGTTTTAAAAAAATCTGCTATTTTAACTAGTATTATGATTGCAGTGGAGTTAAACTTCTGGTGTGAGGTCAAGTATGGGAGTACTATCTAGTTTTTTTTTTATTGACAGGGATATTGAGGAACACGTTTCCAGATAAATCCAAGAATTTCATTGCCAAGGAGTTAAACAGAATCACGGCTAAAACCAAAATGGACATCAGAGACATTGACCCCACCGACAAACTACTCGGCGTTCAGCTCACCACTATTCAACACGACCTCTTCATGGCTGTGGGTAGGGAATCTCATACTACCTCTGCTTGAAAACGTGGGGATATAAATTATTGAACATATGTTATAAAATTACTAGTTTCTACCATGATTTAGTTGTGCTTACTTACTTGTCCTTGGTGAATTAAACTCCAGACCAAAATCCATCAGATTATTTCCAAGAAAACGAAATGGTTAATGTATGGTACAGGCGGGGTCGACAGCTGCAGAATGAGGTCCCCATTTAACTAGTAATGCAAACCTATCAGTTTTGCTCTTTGAGTCTGATTACCGTGATTGGACGCTGTTGAAAGTTAAAAGAGATACTCTTAATCTAGAGACTGTAGAGGAGCCCAAGGACGTATCCCAGCAGAAACACTGTACGTTGAGATTAGAATAGTTGAAATGGGATGTTCTAGGGGACGAGTACTTAGTGGTGGTGGAGCAGGTGATGCCAAAACCTGAGGAACCCTGTCAGCAGAAGACAGACGTCCTTTGTCTCACTATCGAGGAGAGAGACAAAATTCTAGAGCTGATAAAGAAAAGGCAACAGTCGAGAAAGGTAAAGAAGCGTCCTAAGCTTAAACCCTTTCCATTTTTAATGTAGATTAAAATTTACGGTCTTGATGTTTCTTAAAGTTTGATTCTTCTTAAAGTAGATATGACTGTGTTTGTCTGGGTGTGATATTGAAAAACGACGTAGCTCGACTTTGTCCACAGAGTGTAATTACGGAATAGACACTTTGTCTTTTGGTATGACCCACAGATGGAAAAATCGGTCCGAGACAACTCTGACAAACTTTCTCATATACCAATTCATAATTACTTAACCCAGATTTTTTCCATTTATTAGTTTTCATAGTTACCTTTAATTATTATTGAATATTTCATCAAAATGTATCATAAAAATAACCTCTTCGGCGGGAAATCGAACCCGTGCTCTCTCCATCTGCGTTTTAAGAAATTTTCTCAGGAACTAGATTTTTTCCAGAAAAAAACGGCTTATCGTTAGATTTAAATTTAAATGAACTACATTTTAGAATTTTTTAATCAAAATCATCAGAACCGTTTTCGAGAATTTTTTTTTTTTTTCCAGAGTTTTGGGGGGAATTCATTTTTTGACTTAGAATTCATTACTCGATTTCAAAAAGAATAAAAAAATCATTTCTCGGGGTATGATTATTCTGAATGTGTATGCCAAATTTTATCAAAAACGGCCCAGTAGTATAGGCTCCAGGCGTTTCCACAGACAGACAGACGACAGATAAAAATTTTGTAAAAACCACTTTTTTGGACTCAAAACGTGTAAATGTATCCAAATTTCAAAATAGAATTTTTGCGCCATCACAATACTTTCTCTTTATATGAGAAAGTAAAAAAGAATAACAAGTATGTGTTTTTAATCAGTTTTGCTTCTTTGGACGTTCTTGACAGCACCTCCTTTTTACCTGACTATGCGTGGGCGTAGCCGATGATTCCTAGAATGCCGTGTCGAGTAAAACTAGAAGAATTCATTTTAATACTCACGTATATAAAATTTTAGACGTTAAATGCAGTGAAGTACTACCTCTACATACTTTGTTATACGTTATATAAATAGGTATGCCTTTGAATAGAGAGTTGGTTCTAAAATTAGAAGTTATGTTACAGGTTATTAAAGACACGAGACTGGCAGAGTATGAGGCATTCCAGAACAGGAAGGCCCTGGACGACGCTTGGATGAAGTACATGCAGAAAGCTTGCCTGGAGGCTGTTAAGGATCTGACTCCCTGCAGGCGAGGAGACGAAGATGTGGTCCGCATAGAAGTGCAGCCTGATCGCAGACAACCCTCGGCCATCTACGAGGTCAGATTCACTAAGACCACTCTTATGAATACAATCTAGTATTATTCAAATATTTAACAACTAGAAGTTTAGTAGGATAAAAGAAAAATAGTTAAATGTTTTACTTTAATGTATATATATAAAAAATAGTGTATGTATGTATGAATGATCTTCATTCAGATATTCAACTTTAATCTTCGAAGCAAGAACCATTTATTAGTTTTCATAGTTACCTTTAATTATTATTGAATATTTCATCAAAATGTATCATAAAAATAACCTCTTCGGCGGGAAATCGAACCCGGGCTCTCTCCGTCTGCGTTTTAAGCCATTTTCTCAGGAACTAGATTTTTTCCAGAAAAAAACGGCTTATCGTTAGATTTAAATTTAAATGAACTAAATTTTAGAATTTTTTAATCAAAATCATCAGAACCGTTTTCGAGAATTTTTTTTTTTTTTCCAGAGTTTTGGGGGGAATTCATTTTTTGACTTAGAATTCATTACTCGATTTCAAAAAGAATAAAAAAATCATTTCTCGGGGTATGATTATTCTGAATGTGTATGCCAAATTTTATCAAAAACGGCCCAGTAGTATAGGCTCCAGGCGTTTCCACAGACAGACAGACGACAGATAAAAATTTTGTAAAAACCACTTTTTTGGACTCAAAACGTGTAAATGTATCCAAATTTCAAAATAGAATTTTTGCGCCATCACAATACTTTCTCTTTATATGAGAAAGTAAAAAAGAATAACAAGTATGTGTTTTTAATCAGTTTTGCTTCTTTGGACGTTCTTGACAGCACCTCCTTTTTACCTGACTATGCGTGGGCGTAGCCGATGATTCCTAGAATGCCGTGTCGAGTAAAACTAGAAGAATTCATTTTAATACTCACGTATATAAAATTTTAGACGTTAAATGCAGTGAAGTACTACCTCTACATACTTTGTTATACGTTATATAAATAGGTATGCCTTTGAATAGAGAGTTGGTTCTAAAATTAGAAGTTATGTTACAGGTTATTAAAGACACGAGACTGGCAGAGTATGAGGCATTCCAGAACAGGAAGGCCCTGGACGACGCTTGGATGAAGTACATGCAGAAAGCTTGCCTGGAGGCTGTTAAGGATCTGACTCCCTGCAGGCGAGGAGACGAAGATGTGGTCCGCATAGAAGTGCAGCCTGATCGCAGACAACCCTCGGCCATCTACGAGGTCAGATTCACTAAGACCACTCTTATGAATACAATCTAGTATTATTCAAATATTTAACAACTAGAAGTTTAGTAGGATAAAAGAAAAATAGTTAAATGTTTTACTTTAATGTATATATATAAAAAATAGTGTATGTATGTATGAATGATCTTCATTCAGATATTCAACTTTAATCTTCGAAGCAAGATGAAGGTCGTTTACATGAGATTTCTAAATTTAAATGTTGGTACACAGGGAGGTACTAGTGTCAAAGTAATAAAAACCCTTCATGATGCATATCGTAGAAAAGCTCTTTAAGAGTACACAAATTGTTATGTAGCTACAAATTTTCATATTTTGGTTTAAGAGGGGGGGGGGGGAATGGAAAATAGAGAAAAAATATCTCTATGCATCAGATAAAAAGAAAAGTGTCTGTATGAGTGGATTTCTATTATACAAATCTTAATCATAAATTACTGTACACTCAGAGCATTTTAACGATATGCATCATGAAGGTGTTTTTCGTTTCACATTTGTACCCCGTATCCCTGTGTACTTGTGTACCAAAATTTATATTTAGAAATATCTTGTAGACAGTTGCTTTGAAAGTCCCCTTGCTGGTCACTGATAATACATGTGATTTCCAAATTTAAATTTTAAAAAAGAAAAATTGTTTATATTGTATAATAATATGTATAAATGTATATTACATTTATAAAAAATTAACTAATCATTAATATATTTCATGTTTAGAGAAACAAAATGATTGATATTTATATTAAACATGCAGGGTACTCTCGCTAGGTTACACAACCCTTACAAAGGACCCTGCTCTCTATGTATTCTATTATTTATGAAATCCAGTAGAATTTTTTGTTTTCATTTATTTTGATGGAAATGAGCTATTTATTTTGAGGAGAAATGAGCAGCAGTATTCTTATTTTACACAAAATTCTTCAAACTTCTGGACTAATTCTACAAAGAATTTGCACTGCACATCTGTAGTGAAATGATCAGTACTAGTACTGGTTATGTTATAAATTAGAATTTGAGTGATTAGTGATTTCTCTATAGTGAATTGCAAAGTGGGCGTTCTATCATTATTTTTATGTTGTGAAGGCGGATGGAGAAGGATGGTGTTTGGGTAAAGTGGGATTAACGGAGGAACAGATCCAGGCTCTGGTCGCAGGATGTGCTACGTCGATGGTCAAGAAAGAGAAGACGAAAATGGACTATAACAAAGCGATGGATAGTCGAGTCAACCGTCTGGTCAAGTCGGTCCTGAGCCAGGGGACTGAGCCGTCCAGCAAACACTACTACCTCAGGCAGCAGGCCCAGATGAAGGAAATTTTGGAGAAAGAGAAAACAGTCAGGCACCACATGATCAAAGATCTGCCGCAAGAAATTGAAGACTTTTAGTAGGCCTGCCCCCGGCTCGATTCCGAGACTGTGATAGTCGTTCCGGAGCTCAAGTCGAGTTCAACCTACAAAGAATCGTATCGACTCACAACAAATAGAAAATCTCGATTAAATCTGAAATTTTAAAATTTTGTTTATCTTGCAAAAATATTAAAAGTATCATTCTTGTTAGTCCATTTTTTATAATAAAGGAACTACGAGATCCAGCCGTAATAAAGTCAAACTTTCCTATCTTATTCTTTTTCAGGTCTGTAAGGTAATTAAAAACTTCAAATGAATCCGTTGCTGGCTATATTTCACCTCCTTTGAAGCATCTTCAGAGCCTTAAACAATTCTTCCTAAAACATAACTTTATTTATTTTTCTACTTATTATTATTCCTTGTACTTCTACACATAGTTACTATTTATTTACGTCTATTCCCCTTTATTTCAGTATAATTTAATTAAAAACATTATATTTCCTCGAAGCGAAAACAGGTGGAAAAAAATGTTTTTAATTAAATTATACTAAAGTAAAGGGAAGAGGCTTAAATAAATAGTGGCTAGTGATGTATAGTCACTATTTATTTAAGTCCGTATTGCCGGGAAGAAATATAACTAGAAAAAATAAATAAAGTTTTGCTTTAGGAAGAATTGTTAAAGGCCTGAAGATACAACAAAGGAGGTGAAATATAGCCAAAAAGGATTGATCTGAAGTTTTATATTACCCTACAGAACTGAAAACATAGTCATAGTACAGAAATAAAGGGTAATATACTACAAATATGTCAAACTTAAATATTGACTAATTTCTTAACTTATATATTGACTAATTTCTATGAGGAAATCGAGGAAAAATTGAGGAGAACAGTTAGTTGTATTGTATCTCCAAAGCCATTTGTTTGATTTCTCGGCGGAACGTCTCAGTAGTGACTCTCTTGGAAGCACCATGCATTTTACGTATACACCAATCCCCCATTTCAATGTTCGTATGGTTTGCATTTTTTTTGCGTCTCAAACGACACATTAGGATAGGGGAGCGGGTATTTTACTGTCTACTCGATGTGATAAGTGTAAATTACGTCTCACCTTTGTGGATTAGAATCAAATATGTCGGTAATTTGACCTAGGTTTGAGGTAAATACTCTAACCACTCGATTCTCCAGAAGTCAAATCTCATATACATCAGAAAAACACGAGACTAGCTTAACATTAGGAACGATAGTAAAGACACGATTACGCTAGATGAAGTGGATGCGCCTTGCGTACCTGTGTATCCAGAGATAAAATAACTAAGCTGTTCTAGCTTAAATAAATATGTATGCTGTTCCATATTAAATAAATAATACAGGGTGTTTGGTCGAAGATGTAACAAACGAAGAGGGCAGATTCTACCCATCATTTATATACCATGGGTCAATTCTCAATAGTTTCGCCACAATAATGTTTTTTGTTATTTTCCAAGGTACGTCCATTTTACTTTAAAAAATCGATTGCTGCACCTAAAATATTGATGGAGCTGAAATAAAGGTACCGTTGGAAAGAGGAGAAAATTTCAGTTTAGAAAATGTCTATTTCAAATGCTTTAAAGGAGCAAAACATATCCACAAATTTCATTTTATTGTTAATTTTATCAAAAAAATAATTTTTGTTTTTGTTTAAGCCTGTGCCAAAACGGCATGAGCTACAGTTTGCCAAATTTCAGTAAAACTTCTCCATTTATTCCCCTTCAATTTAAGTATCATAACATTATTAGTTGATATGTAATTTTTTTGAGCTATGATTAAGTTTTTGTAAAAAAACGACCGTAAAAACGCGTACAGACCACCTAGAGTGTAACCTAGAGGAGATGTCTTAATTTTTATAATAACCCTAATAAGTGAGATGAATGAGCGGATTTTTTTTCTCAAATTAAATTAAAGAGGACTGCAGACCATAATGACCATAGGTCCATCCTAATTGACCAAATGGACTATGTAAAAGGAAATTTTAATTCCTATGATATTTGACCGGAATATAATTTATTATTATAAAAACTATTAATATTTTTTTTTCAAACTTAATCATGCTAAATACAATTATTCATTAAATAATTAAAATAAGGGGGTTGACATTGTTAAAAAAAACAACACCCTGTGTAAACAGTAATAATACTACACTAAAAATAACAATACTATTGTAGAAATTAGATTTGTATAGAAAAACTTGTTGGACAAATTCTTTATTGTAGAATTGCATTTAACGTGAGTATGTTGGAAAAAAAGAAAAAAAAAGGAGAAAATTATACCTATTTTACATTTTTATAATGACAACTTACATTGGTCAAATATAATAAGTGCTATCTTTTACATAGTCCATAGTATATGGTCATTTACATAGTCCATATGATCAATTAGGATGGACCTTTGGTCATTATGGTCTGCAGTCCCCTTTAATTTAATGTGAAAAAAAAATCCGCTCATTCATCTCACTTATAAGGGTAATTATAAAAATTAAAACATCTCCTCTAGGTAACACTCTAGGTGGTCTGTACGCGTTTTTACGGTCGTTTTTTTACAAAAACTTAATCATAGCTCAAAAAAATTACATATCAACTAATAATGTTATGATACTTAAATTAAAGGGGAATAAATGGAGAAGTTTTACTGAAATTTGGCAAACTGTAGCTCATGCCGTTTTGGCAAAATTACAGGCTTAAACAAAAACAAAATTTAATTTTTTTGATAAAATTAACAATAAAATGAAATTTGTGGATATGTTTTGCTCCTTTAAAGCATTTGAAATAGACATTTTCTAAACTGAAATTTTCTCCTCTTTCCAACGGTACCTTTATTTCAGCTCCATCAATATTTTAGGTGCAGCAATCGATTTTTTAAAGTAAAATGGACGTACCTTGGAAAATAACAAAAAAACATTATTGTGGCGAAACTATTGAGAATTGACCCATGGTATATATAGTGTTTTTTGTTGCAAATGATGGGTAGAATCTGCCCTCTTCGTTTGTTACATCTTCGACCAAACACCCTGTATATATGAATAACAAATAATAAAAATAAAATAAAGAATACTCGTAAAGAATAAATCAGTGAATTAACATGTAGATTTAAGCTCGGCTAATTTATCATCTCAAAAAATGAACCTAGTAACTACTAAATAGAAATGTTTGTATTGAGATGGAGATAGGTAATTATCCACTTAATTTGACATCACCAACAGAAAGCTATAATGCATCGGAAAGAAAAATTATCTTATTATAATCTAATTAAATCTTAGGATTTTTTTTTTATTTTAAACCAGTTTGTCGGATTAAAGGTTAAAGTTAAAAAGAAATGAGCGTTATTACTGTGAAATAACAATAAAATTGCGGGCTTATTGACAGACAATAAAACAATTATTTGTTTCTAGGTCAGTGAGCCGATGGCTCCACATGTTATAATGGTTGCAATGACCCTCGATTTAACCAAGTCGTGCACATCTACAACGTTCAATTTATATTGAACCTAACTCTCCCTATCTCTTTATTTACACACACACATTTTTTTAATATGTATTTTGTTTGTGGGAGAGGAAATATATTAAGGCGAGGGAGATCGGCGCCTTCCAATTGAGTTTGTCAGCTGAGAAGGTTCGGACTGCGGTACAGTTGGACCTTGAAGAGTTAATGGTGATGTTAGTTTACCCTGATAAGCAAGGCTGTAGTGCAAGCTAGTTCAAGTCAAGAGAACAACTCGGTCATTGACATTGAACCTGAGCGGTGAACTGACGACAGAGTTACCTCCGACTGGAGCCTTTTCTAAGTTTTTACTGAACTCGACTTGACCAGCGTATACAAATATTGACAATAATTAATCGAATAAAACCTAATAAATGGCCTCAGAGTAAGGAAGGGGTTGAGGGAGCAATGCGATTTGAATAGTGGTCATAAAGCGACACCCATATACTAAAACTCTCAAGCAAGCTCAATCCGAACTAAAGTGACAACAGCACGATCACGTGGTCACTGGTCCTTGTCTTATTGGTTTGTCAACAAAACCTTTAACCTCATCTTGTACTTTGTTCGATTGTTTTATTATCTGATTTGTTTTATTCTTTGATTGTTTTATTTTAATGTCAAATACAAATATATCAAAATATCAAATACGTAAGAGAAAAATCTGATGTGATTGCTTTAGAAGACGATTTTGTTTTATATAAGATTGCTTTTGGTTATCTAGTCTAGAAACTATTACATGTTATTAACAACGTAACTGCCTTTAAATAATTAATACGGTTAACAACAAACATTAAAGTACATATTATGTATTTATAAAGAAAACTGTATTCAAATATTAAAAGTCGCAAGAAAATATCACATTATTCTTATCCTTATCAGCTGACATCAGATAAATTTAGATTTTTCATTGAGGTATAGATACTGTTTCACTAAACTGCCGCTTGGGAGGTTTAGTATAGGGGTGTCGCATAATGAACCACTTTTTGAGATCCAGATTCTATAGTATTGTTTCCTCTACCCCTTCGTTACTCTGAGTAAATGACACCATGTTAAACTGACGAATATGAAACATCGCATTATTCACTTTCAACAGTCTACCATGAAACATTCTTTGATGGAGCATGTTGTGGCAAAACTTTGAATCTGTAGCTCTCGCCGGATGGCCACAATAAACTCATTCACTTTATCGAATGTAAAGAATTTTCACAAATTCCACATGTTCAAGAAGCGAAAACATATATTTATTCGACGATTTGAAGTATTTTAAAACCCTACACGACTGCTGTACATCTCAAATGTGGGGAAGGTGAACCTTCGCAAGGGGTCTTTCTTTCTTTTCGGTTTCCATTTGTTAAAAACTAATATTGTGGACATGAATGTGACTTTATTTGAGTTTTAAGGCCCCCATACACGGTCAAAATGTTTGCGCAAACATCTTGACCGTGTATGGGGCTCTTTGATGTTTGCGCAAACATGATGTCTGACGTCCATGGCCTGATTTGCCCGACATTAGGTTTGCGCAAAATGTTTGATCATGTATGGGGAAAACTAGCCAATATGTATTCACTTTAACATCTGACATTCACAAAAATGTGTATTTATTGTAAAATAACGATTATATACAATTAAACCTATTACTGATTATAATAACTAAACTATTGCACAATTTACAAAAGTTGGATGAGTAAGCATGAGTACCAAAGTAAACTGAAATAAATTTGATCCTCAAGCGGCCAATTTATACGACAGATTTGTAACGGCTCCGCTCTCCTGAAAAGTAGGGGTTTCCCAGCCGTTGATTTAGCTTGTGGTGCCGACGTTATGCTCAATATTCTAAGTTGAAGTACTATCTCTCCACCACTAAATTACTTCTAAGATATCTGTCTTTTACAGATTTTGTTTGCTTTTACATACCAGTTTATTGCAGCACAAAAGGATAAACCAATTTACATCTATTTAATGTGATTACCCGTGTGAAACGAACGTTACCTTTCTGTGGACTGTGGATTGGAACGGTCACCAGTTACGATCAATTCCGAACAAATCTTTAGGTAATTGATAATATTGGTGTAGGTTATAAAAATTTCAATACTCATAAGTATTATTGATATTAATATGTAATAAGTATTATTAGTATTAGGTACTTTGCATTGTATTATTTTGTTAAAAAGAAGAAATGGTGAGAATTCTATAGGTACTAAACAGCAGCAGCTTATTAAGGTTTACACTGCTATAAATCTAGTTTTATTGTTAATTAGGTACTCTTTTACTTTGTTACCCACCCTAAAGTGGGTAACAAAGTAAATTAGGTCGGATGTGGCAAGATTTGACTTGGTTATCCACCGTTTGTTAACATTATTGTGTTTGACATTTTTTTTTTTTTTAAATAATTTACAGTCTTAAATGGGGAATGTTCAAATATTTCCTTGGGAAGCTTCATTCACACACACACATTCACACTGAATTTAAATTGAATACATTGGACTTAGCCGTGGTGACTTGTCTGCGCTGATGCTGCGACCTAGGCTGCGAGCTGCAAGTCCGGCGTCTTCATCTGACTCGACGAGACGAGAAGATACTGAATTAAAGAGATGAATTAAAGTGATGCTGAGGGCCCTGATACTAAGTTAATTAAATTAAAGTTACTGAACATGAATGAGTTGACACGTGCACGTGCCGTCGCTTTTCTTACAAAGCGATGAGGTCCGTCTTCTGCAGAATCTGGATGTCGAGTGAGAGTGTGCCGTATGAGCACAGACTTATCGGATCCCTTATCTTATGTTACGTATTACGTAAGAAAGTCTTACGTAGAAACATATGTTTGAATTCCAGTGAAGAAGAGAAGGAGGTTTCATCGTGGTTATCCAGCGAATTTTAAGTTATTTACAAATGAATATATTAAGTAAACGTAATTTTAACGAAGAAAATGAGTTTAAATGTAGAAAGTGATATGTCCGTTTGAAGAACAAAGTGTGCTAAAAATATTGCCATTTTTTACAGAAATAATAAACATAAATAATAAAGTAAAATAAATAAATAACAACTGTTGGTCTCCAACACTCATTTTCCCTCGCAAAAGAATTTGAGAACCAAAATCAATCAATTATCTAGATATAACCGGGCAAATTACTACTATTTGGTACGAAAAAGAAATAAAAGGCTTTTTCATACCTCATTAAGTCCAAAAGGCTTATTCATAAACTAGTAGTTCTGTGAACAGTAGACCTCGGAACTTCCAAAAATGAAAACATCCTTCATATACGTCGGCTGTAATGTCTTCAAGGATAATTCCTGCCAAACTCAAACAAGCATTCCTTCAAACTTTGGAAAAATTATTTTTAATTCGATGAAATTAAATTTCAATGAAGACTCAAATTTCGATTCGGCTTTCTAAATAGTCGGAGGGTTGGTTACATTTAGTTTACAAGATTAACCAAAGAAATTACTAACTTATCAATTTAATTAATTAATTAATTAAATATTATCTGATTATGATATGGTCGTCAGAAATAACCTGTGTAATCTGTGTAATAATTAATCTGTGCAAGTTTCTGCTTGCTAGGTAATCAGGAGTTAAGGCAATTTAGGTAACAAGATTTAGAGGCAAGTGGAAGTAAAATAAGATAAATACGCAGAAAGACTTTCAGCAATAACAAATATTCTTAACTATTATGAAGTATACATACATATTCTNCTCACCCGACGTCTCCAGCCTCACTCGACGTCTCCAGCCTCACCCGACGTCTCCAGCCTCACCCGACGTCTCCAGCCTCACTCGACGTCTCCAGCCTCACCCGACGTCTCCAGCCTCACCCGACGTCTCCAGCCTCACTCGACGTCTCCAGCCTCACCCGACGTCTCCAGCCTCACCCGACGTCTCCAGCCTCACTCGACGTCTCCAGCCTCACCCGACGTCTCCAGCCTCACCCGACGTCTCCAGCCTCACTCGACGTCTCCAGCCTCACCCGACGTCTCCAGCCTCACCCGACGTCTCCAGCCTCACTCGACGTCTCCAGCCTCACCCGACGTCTCCAGCCTCACCCGACGTCTCCAGCCTCACTCGACGTCTCCAGCCTCACCCGACGTCTCCAGCCTCACCCGACGTCTCCAGCCTCACTCGACGTCTCCAGCCTCACCCGACGTCTCCAGCCTCACCCGACGTCTCCAGCCTCACTCGACGTCTCCAGCCTCACCCGACGTCTCCAGCCTCACCCGACGTCTCCAGCCTCACTCGACGTCTCCAGCCTCACCCGACGTCTCCAGCCTCACCCGACGTCTCCAGCCTCACTCGACGTCTCCAGCCTCACCCGACGTCTCCAGCCTCACCCGACGTCTCCAGCCTCACTCGACGTCTCCAGCCTCACCCGACGTCTCCAGCCTCACCCGACGTCTCCAGCCTCACTCGACGTCTCCAGCCTCACCCGACGTCTCCAGCCTCACCCGACGTCTCCAGCCTCACTCGACGTCTCCAGCCTCACCCGACGTCTCCAGCCTCACCCGACGTCTCCAGCCTCACTCGACGTCTCCAGCCTCACCCGACGTCTCCAGCCTCACCCGACGTCTCCAGCCTCACTCGACGTCTCCAGCCTCACCCGACGTCTCCAGCCTCACCCGACGTCTCCAGCCTCACTCGACGTCTCCAGCCTCACCCGACGTCTCCAGCCTCACCCGACGTCTCCAGCCTCACTCGACGTCTCCAGCCTCACCCGACGTCTCCAGCCTCACCCGACGTCTCCAGCCTCACTCGACGTCTCCAGCCTCACCCGACGTCTCCAGCCTCACCCGACGTCTCCAGCCTCACTCGACGTCTCCAGCCTCACCCGACGTCTCCAGCCTCACCCGACGTCTCCAGCCTCACTCGACGTCTCCAGCCTCACCCGACGTCTCCAGCCTCACCCGACGTCTCCAGCCTCACTCGACGTCTCCAGCCTCACCCGACGTCTCCAGCCTCACCCGACGTCTCCAGCCTCACTCGACGTCTCCAGCCTCACCCGACGTCTCCAGCCTCACCCGACGTCTCCAGCCTCACCCGACGTCTCCAGCCTCACCCGACGTCTCCAGCCTCACCCGACGTCTCCAGCCTCACCCGACGTCTCCAGCCTCACTCGACGTCTCCGGCCTCACTCGACGTCTCCAGCCTCACCCAATGTTTCCAGTCTCACCCGACTTTTCAAACTCGACCGATGTGTCCAACTTCACCCGACGTCTCCAGCCTCACTCGGCGTATTCAGCCTCACCTGACGTCTCCAGCCTCACCCGACGTCCCCAGCCTCACCCGACGTATTCAGCCTCACTCGACGTCCCCAGCCTCACCCGACGTATTCAGCCTCACTCGACGTCTCCAGCCTCACCCGATGTTTCCAGCCTCACCCGACGTGTCAAAACATACCTCTTATTTTACTTAAAACACATTGTTTATAGTACCGTTTTAGGTTAGATTTTGTAACTCAAACTTTTAAATATTGCTTTCCGTAAAATTGAAAAAAAAACTGATTTTGTGATTTATTCTTCCATATTATACAAAAAAAACGATTGGGAAAAATTAGGATAGGATAAATTGATGTGACTAGAGAAATGAATGGTGAAGCCTGGGTGAGAGTGGAATCGTGACGGCCGCAACTCTACCTTTCATAACGTCACCTGACGTCATAGCCACATCGACATGACCCGCACCAAGTCCGACACAACTCGAAGATTCCAATCCGTGATTAATTAAGCGTCCATCCTTTTCCCGTCCTTGACCCGTTCTCTTCCCTCTGTCGATTCTAGACCTACAATTTTAGCAGCTTATATCGTATATTTTTATAATAAAGTGTCCACTGTAGTCGGTTCTTCCATGCATAATTCAGCATGAGAAATAACTAAGTTGCTCGATTATCTCGAGTTGAGAGGCTTTTGGGATCTTAATTTTTTGGGATTTTAATTAAGCTTATGGGAAATAATTGCAAATAAAAAGTTAAGTTGCTTTAAATGAAGCTCTATATTATTTTAAGATTCTCCATGACATTATACGAGGCATCATTGCAGATTTGTTGAAATAATTCATCGAGCTTTTTTTGAACTAGAGTTATATTAATACCGCAGTTTATACCTCTACTTATACACAACATAATAATATACTCAGATATAAGCACAAATTATAAATTTTACCCCATCCATTAAAAAAGGTGGGACATTAATGCTATACATCAAGTAAGTTCAATAACACTAGTCTAGACACACTAACACACACACACACAT
>KZ651128.1:1607151-1628429 GCA_001010745.2 Gerris buenoi
AGGTTAGGATTGGTATAAACTTAAAAAGTGAAATACATGTCTTCACCTTGTCTAAATAGCTATCATTATATTATGAATAGATTTTAAGTTAATCTTTCCTTGATGTTTTAAACAAGCTTTCTGTGATGTTCTTAATAAATTTTAATAAGGAGTATAATAAAATAAAATCCACAGAAACTCTCTTCTCGACGGTAGGCGTCCAACTAACTCCGAGACTACTGATAGCCATAAACACTATCGTTTTTCGTTTGACTTGCCAGGCTGTAGCACATACCAGCCTCTTCAAGGTGGGGTCTCATATTAGGCACGGGTCTCATATTTGGAGCACTAACCCTATAATTCTCTAAAATTTAGATTTAATTTAGTCTATTTTAAAAGATGTAATTTATATTATACAAATTGTTAACGTTTAAATAATTAATTGTATAGCATCCCTATCCCTGTAGCCTAAGAAGAAAAGAATAATTAGGAATTAAGGGATTACAGATGAATCGTTAATAAGGTATTAGCTTACAAGGCTTTTTCAGTGTTATTTCATATTTAATCTTTGACAAGGGTTGGCATATACAACATTAAATGGTAAACTTGTAGGATTATGTTGGAACCCATAATAAATCCCTAATTACCACATTTAATTTGGACTATCTTGCATTCTTATTAATGGCATATAAACGTTAAATTGGATAATCGATCGTAGACAAGTTACAAAATCAAAATTAATTTCGAGTTTAGGGGATTATAGACTTGTCACTTTATTAGAGAGAATATTCTAATGTTGGAGATGTGAGATTATAGCAGCTGAGTCCCGAGTTTAGATTAAAATCCCTTAAATTATACAGTGGGCGTTTCTATAATTCTACCGCATTAAATTATAACCGTTTGCTCTACACTCTAGATTCTAGATGGTTCTGTGACAATCAGATCTATTAGAGCTTATTCTTCACAAACAACCAATATGTTGAAGTGATACTATTATTATTAGAGAAATGAGGCAAATTGAATATAGAAACTGAGAAATATGTATAATGAGATTATTTCATACAACCAACAATAAATTCATAATTGAACAAGTATCTGTCATAGTCATGTCAGTGTTGTCCAGGTTGGTGAAGTGCTATTTCCAACAGATACAATAAAAAATAAGTTCTTCGAATGTCAAATAACGTGCAGTACAAAAAGGAAAAAACTTTCTCTAAAGCCGTGTCCACACTATGTCGACCGACAATGTTGAACAAGTGTGGACACGGCTTTATACATAGTGACGCTGAATTTAAATTAATAATATTTTAATTTATTTAATTGAGTAACGAAAACCGACAAGTGATTTTTAAAATACACCTCTCTGTGGTTTATGTAGACCGTAAAGCTTACTGAACTCATTTTAACTTCCATAATACATATACGAGAAATTAGAAATATTACATGAACAATGAGGAGTAAATTAATTGGGAAGTTTATTAGAACAGTATGGGTGCAGTGTAAGTAAGCGAGGCTGGATAAATTATCCTTTCTTTGATGCAATGCATTAAAATGCAAATTAACTCACTTTGAGTTATCGTTAAAAACTGACATTTCAATTATAATACAATAGTTGAGACTTGGCCCCGAGCTGTCACTGCTCCAACACTTCTAGGCTTTCTTGTAACTCTACCCTCGCCTCTAGCTTATTTACTTCCAATTAAGTTTGAAAATATAGTTTAACAAATCAATTATGTTGGTTCATCATCGTGTACATGAAGTGAATTATAAGAAAACGATACATACAAATTATAATTTAAGGCCCCCATACACGATCAAACATTTTGCGCAAACCTGATGTCCGGCAAATTTAGGCTATACACGTCAAACATCATGTTTGCGCAAACATCATACAGCCCCATACACGATCAAAATGTTTGCGTAAACAGCCTTTATGCAGCAGAAACAATGTGTAATTCAGGAAGTATAATAAGCTCATCAGCTGCTGCAGTTACCAAAACTTCCATAATTAGTTGCCAAGTTATCGTGTTTTATATTTATGTACTTAAATAAAAATGTAAAATACATGCAGTAGCATTAACACTTTCAGCGCCGATGACGCAGACGTTTAATCATCGCATTAAAATCTACACAAAAAAAACCACATGTATATAACATATACATTTTTTTTATTCCACGATTCATCCTATACGTGGACAGGACAACAGGGATTTTTTCACCACTGTCCACGGCTTCCAAATGTGATTTATAAAATTAAAAAACCTCTCATACAAAGAAAATTTAAATATATTCTTACTGCAGGCTTTTATTCATTTGACACTCTCCGTCTATGTATTATTTATCAAATATAAAAGTTGTATGATTGTATCATAACTATGGTATATAATATCTACTGATACATTTGACATTCAAATTATATTATTTTATCGATAAAATTTCTCTAAATGGCAAGTTATAGAATGAGACTGACTGATTGCTCAATATGTCTTGGAACTAAATGACACCTCAATCGATCCGATATATCAACATAAATCTCTTCGCCATTATTTTACTTACGTTATGTCCAGGGCCGGCGCAAGGGCCATGCGAGACATGCGGTCGCATGTGGCGCCGCCTTGGACGAGGCGCCCGCGAAGCCGGAGCTAGTACAAGGCGGCAAATACAAGTAAACAAAATTGTAGCTTAGAACATTTCCTACAAAAAAGATCTCAAGACTTTTATTAGTAGGTGTAACGGTTTTGGAGATAACCTCAATTTACCTTCTTATTTATCATGAAAAGTGCACTCCTTTAAACACCACCTTAGGCCCAATTCACACACGATTGGCGTGGCGCTGGTTAGTGCCACCTCTATATGCTAACTTATGGCCCAATGTACACAGTTATGGCGTGGTAGTGGGTTTCAAGTGGCGCCACCACCACGTCACTCCGACCTCACTCATGACTTATCGAAGTGGCGCGCCACTTGCAAACCCTTAATTTCTTTCTCTATTCTTCCTGAGTTGTTTTATCTTATTGTGTGAGAAGACACGAGCGGCGTCGGAGTAGCGTGGTGGAGGCGCCACTTGACACCCTCTACAACGCCATAACTGTGTACATTGGGCCATAAATTAGCATATAGAGGTGGCACAAAACAGCGCCACGCCACTTGTGTGTGAATTGGGCCTAAGGTGATGTTGAAAAAAGTGCACTTTTCATGATAAATAAGAAGTTAAATTGAGGTTATCTCCAAAAAAATTACACTAACGACACAAAACCGTTGATTACTTGTATTTTTTCTGTAAACGTGGCCGTTACTGAGATATGTATTCACAAAAAACTATTTTAATGACCTTTGACCCTGCATAGTTCTTTTAGCGGCACTCAGATCAATGGGGACTTTTGACATTTAGTTTAGAACCGCAATATTAAGGTTTATGCCAAAATTCAGCTTTCCCCTAATTTTTTCCGAAGTTTAGCCTTTTTTTGTCTAATTGGACTGGACGATAGGTGGTTTAGCAACGTTGGCGATTGAGAACCAACTTCTTAACACTATCGGTACTGATTCAATTTAAAAAGACTTTGCCAAGCTAAAAACCAGAAAAGTGTGTTTTTAAATGTTTTATTGTAAATGTTCTAAATTTTATTTTCATTAATTAAAATACAGTACAAGTACAGGATAATAACAAATGAAGTTCCTGATTTCAAATGAAAATATTACTGGATAAATATGTTTTAAGACCATATCAGTTGGTAGGTACCACTTGAAAGAAAAACTCATAAAGTTTTGTTTACATTGGTGTGGGTAAGTATCAGCTGTTTGTTGTCAATTATGGTCAGTGCTGTGTAATGACTAAATTTGAAGACAGTAAAGCATTTTGTGTGCCTGGATTATCACATTAACCAATCAGTTATTAGTGTGCAACTTCACTTCAAACCCGGATTTAATGAAGAACCTCCTAGCATTCACGCTATACGCATGAGATACTTAAATTTAAAAAAAAAAAAAAAAAAAAAAAAAAAATGACTGCATTTGTAAAAAGAAATCAACTGGAAATGAGCGTCAGGGCTTGACACAAGATCACAAGAGATATCGAACATTTATAATGTTCTATATCTAATGCTCGAATTTATAATGTGTGCTTGTGCAAAAACGTTTTGAGTTTTCCTTAAAATGTAAGTATTTTATATCTTTGTATGATAAATAAAACTACATTTATGGATGCTTGAAATCATGAACATCATTAGTATAATGAAATATAATGAAATAACCCTGTATAAATCAGTTTGTTTATGACATCCCCAATTCTTAAGTTATTATAAAATAGTTTGTTGCGAATTGTTGAAATTTACTCTGTTAAAGAGACAACAATTGTGGGATATATAAATATATATATGAGTGTGTGTGTGTGTGTGAGGTTTTTTTTTTAAATTTAGTGATATACACATATTGGCGCCAAATCTAGATCTCGCATGTCCCAAAAAATCCCCTTGAACCGGCCCTGGTTATGTCCTAGTAATTTTGAAACAGAAGCCAAAATTATGAAATTAACACTTGGTTACAGAGTATTATGAGAGTGAACAGTGACATTTACTTTTTCAACTGAGACCAGTATTAATCCACGTAAAACTAAGAATTTTCGAACCAAGAATAGTCGAGTATATAGTTGAAACAGATCTCTTCCGGTCGTTCAAATATGAAATAACCCTCCAACCTAACTTATAATCAATACCTTAACTAATTGGATCAAACTCGAATCTTATTGCAAGTGAACAGTAATTCCTAACACAAATATTGTAGAGCAATATTTAGGGCGGGAACCGGGTGAGCTTAAAGCCGAGTTATTCAGACTATAGACTAAGAAGTGAAGCTCGACCTTAATACTTAGACACGAAGGTGCGAGGTCGATCCACTCCTACAAATATTCACCTGGGACTCTCCTTTACTAGGTGTGAACTTGAATAATTTCTCCAAATACTTACTTGGACCTTCCATCGTAACCCATTAATTTAACTACAACCTCGCCTCCCACACATAATGAATCCTCATTTTAAATCGAAAGTTATATTTTGTGATAATTTTATCAATAAAGTTATATTTGTCATATATTTCTAATTAAAATCTTTCATATACGTATGTATGTTCGGGTCAAATCTTGCAACTAAATTTTAAAACTATTTATCCTCAACCGGTTGAATTAAAATTTTGCATACACGTTTACTTTGGATGATAATACATGGTTAGCTAAGTGACATCTATCTTCTAAATCCAATATGGCAATCAGCACAAGATGTCGGACTAGTTATTTTTTGAGCACGCCCATGTTGAGGGTATCAAATGAAAGGGTTTCCTGAGAAGAATACGAATAAAAGCTTGGTTTGAAAAATGTTTTTTTAAATAAAATTCTTTATTATAATTTAGAAATAAAGATCAATGTTAAATCCTGATCCATTGCTTAAAAGCTCCTGTGTAGTTTAACGGGCTTGACGTCTAGTTTGTTCGTGAATCTGCCTCTCCGACTGATGATAGACAGGTCGCGGTTGATACTCGCTTGTGTCACCTTAATAATTGTATTGAGGAGAGGTGGTATCTTTCATAATGTATCTTAATGGAGAAGATTAGAAATTATAAATTTCTAAACTTTTATACTTCTATGATTAAAAAAAAAAAAGTCGTAACTTTTAGGTTTTATTCTAAGGTATAGGTATAAGATGTTCTGCTGTTCGGCCTAAAAAAATACTGTATAAAAAGCCCAATTAATCCTACGTGAGCATGGTATGGATAGGGACTAAAAAAGAAAAGAAATAAATGACTGCAGTTATTTGATGACATTCATTCTTGTTGTTATTTCAGAGAATTCATAAATAATAAAAAGCCCGGCCTTCATTGCGAATTCATATTTCTCAATTCCTACAACTTGGAAGGCTAGAAGAGGGACTTGAAGTTATTTCAAGTAGCTTTACGTCCTCGAGCAGTATGAGGGAGGCGTCACGGGAGCGGGTATAACCGTCTCGTGCTAGCACTAAATCACCCTTCATCTCCGCTCAACTCTCCTTGCCCAAATGACCCTCGTTTTTTTTATAACAGCAACAGTTCCCCGCTTTCTCTATATTATAAATGCTTAAGCCAAGTTCAAAGGTTGAAGCACGCTCGATGTAAGAATACTACGAGTCTAAAGCTTTGCCTGTGTGTGAAAGTGACGTGTTTAAATTAAACAAATTGAGTCGCCCTTGAATTGTAATACGGATTTGAAGCCAGAGGCTAGGGCAGCTAACTCTCACCTTCTAGGCATATTAAAATTGTATTATAGTTCTAAATGAAACTCATTACACATTATATTTAAGTAGATTTCAGTGTTGTTAATGTCCATTAACAACGACACTTTATAGGGTCAAACTGTTTTACATTCATTTCTACCACGTGCGTTACATTATCCTTCTAATACTTAACACACCTCACATATATTTAATTCCTATATTTATTTCAACTTCACGCTTTTATAAACACTTTCTACTATATGTATTATGTGCATAATATAATAATACATACATATATTTTATCCTTCATTTGGTTAAAAAAAAAAATCAATTATAATTGTATAAATATAGTTAACCCAAGCCGAAATTATTTACAAGTGATTTAATCGTGTTTACCCTAATTTATTTTAGTTAAATTCGGAAATAATATATATTAAATATTTACGGGAAATAAATATTATATTGAATTGCCTTGAATAATAAAACCTTGAATTTTATAGGCATATTATTATTGATCATAATTTAGATTAAAATAAATACTTCTAAAACAAATGTGTTTATAAGGCCTCGTCCAGACTGCCGAATCAAACAGAGGAAACGAGCCGAGCATTGGTGTCTGCGCATGCCCAGTCTAAAGTGCGCCTGCGCATCTCATTCTGGGCATGCGCAGAGACCAATGCTCGGCTCGTTTCCTCTGTTCGGTTCGGCAGTCTGGACGAGGCTTAAAGGATTAAATATCTTGTCCGTACTCACATACAAAGTAAGACCATAAATAAAAATATTTAATAAGAACACTATATTTGGAATTTTCTCAAGTATTTTTCTGCCACTTTTTTCTTGTTTTCTGTGGAAAGCTGTATCAATAGGAACGGATATAGATAGGATATAAATAAATAGGATTAAACTGGATGCCTAATAGCATTCATTGCTGTTGAAAATACAATGTTGACGAATAATAAAACATCAGAAAAGTTATATTTGTGAAGTTCAGTAGTTTGTCGCTTCTCATAATCAATAGAAATCGAAGACAATGTACATGTATGACATGTATTTATCGTACATAATATCATACAATATTGAAATAAAATTAAAATAATCAAGTTTAGTTACATACAAAAACAAAGAGTATAAAATAAATTTAGGAATAATAAATTATAAATAGATTTTATAGTTTACATTTAAAAATAGCTATTTATGTAACTAGGCAGCAAAATGGAATTTTACTGACGAGTGATTAGATTAGCCTCCGAGCCGAAGGCGAGGTCAGGCTATGATAATAACCTATATAAAGGTAATTTGCCTATTTGACTGAATGACTTCAACCAAAGGAACCTGTCGATTTGAAGAATATCACTGATGGCAATTAACGAACTTGAAGCTAAAAAATGTTAAATAATTGTCATTAAGAGAATTAAGCAATACCCTTCAAAGGTTGCATGGGGAAATTAAGTTAAGCCACCCTCCGAAAAATCAGTGACATTTTACGAGATTTTACACGTCTCATCTGTGCACACGGAGCTACTAAAAAAGAACGGAATTGGTTTGTGATTATAATTAATAACTAGTTACAAACTCATAACATAAGTAATACATTTCCGAACAAGAGGCCTAGGCGATTGAAATTGATAGATTTCTTTATGTTTTGGGAGGTGGAGCATCACAATTGGTTCACAAATAATGATTTAAGTAACGATTTCAGTTTGACGTATCCGTGTTATCTGGAAAGTTTATATATTTTCAACGTGGGAAAATCAATCGGGTTCATCCAAATACATTGAAAACAAAAATGTAAACCGTTGATTATTGGCTGCAAAAGACAAACAATGTTCAACGTTCTGTATGTCTAACTACAGTTGTTTAGAATTAGTGCGATCGATTTCTCCTGTACTACACAGGCAAAATACGAACAAGGGTAAATTTTGTTTACTTCTCCATGAGGAACAGAGCTGCACATTGCACAGAATCTCAGCTGAGTTACAACAGTGCTGATGCAGCTCTTATTAGTTAAGTTTTAACGTTTAACCAGATAAAAATATAATATTTATATTTTTTAAACCTTTAAGATAATTGTATTTTTAATTGGGGAGTTGAACTTGCTTGTAGGTGGATTCTACACGTGTGTTTCATAAATAAGGTCCAAGATTGGTGTGTACTTTTCATCTGTCTATCATTAAGACTAAGTGAATAAACGACTCGGAGTTTAGACATTAGAAACAGATTTTTGACTTGATAGACGTCTATTAAAATAAACCAATCACACCGATTTAAACCGTTTGGAAATGGACGGATTTAGAAATACGGAGTACAAGTGTAGGCAACATTATAATAACGGAATTAGTCGTGTAGACTTATAAGCGTTGGATTACAGGTTGCTTTGCTCCGGACACGCCCCATTATCCGCTCGGATTATACTCCGACCGAACCTACGTCGTCGTTATAATGACCCTCCGAGTAGATTTGATCAGGTCAAGTAAAACGTACTCGCCGTGAAATTGAGAAGCGTTTAGTCGAATCGCGTCAGCTCCTAATCCTGTTTGCGTTTTTTCTCCTTCGGATTCGACAAATCCCTTCGTGATATAAAAGGCGGTTATGCAGACTAGGGTAAAAACCGTTAAATCGGATTTGTCAACCACTTTCTCCTTTGTAAGATGGGATTTAAAATATTTGAAGAGTTAATAAACTACTTGTAAACAAATCGCTTGTGTAAACAGTCCATTTTTTAATCTCCTCCAAGCAGAATAAATTTCGGCCCCGTTTCGTGGCCCTCTACTGATCTGGCCTCATTTATATTACTATTTTCTATTAATATAATTAGAAATTATTTAATTTACTTGCAGTAAATGTAGCTTGGAAAAAAATCAAAACATAACTAAACATATTAAGCGCTGAAAATATTTAAAAAAGTAAATAATAGGACCTCGTCTTCGAGAGCACAATATCTGAAGAGAATCTTTGCTAGTCTTGAGCTCATGTCAACGTGATCATCTCGGCGCATTTCCAATATATTCTGAGGGACGCGTAGTTTTCTGTGTAAATCATTATTTGTTAGAGCAGGACAAAGTTTGTTAACTAAAATCTAACGTTATGTATGGCGACCTTTTTCATTGGAAGACGGGAGGTTCGCTTCGCTTTGGTGTAGTCACATCAACGACTCTCACTTCACCATCCTTCCATGGGTAAATCGACGATATTCTGCCACGTGTCCAGTTGTTACTGGTTTTACTTTTATCCGCCAATTAAGTTAATCAACTGCTGGAGTATCTTTTTTAAAAGTTTATTTTTAATAAACATACAAGTCAAATATAAAAACTACAAAAACTGCCTCATAAATTTGGGGGTCAGTGTTGGAGACAACAACTAACTGACTCTAAGAGTATAAGATTATAAAATGGCAAAATAATAATATGAAGTGCGACGAGCCAGGGTGTGGCCGGTCTTAAATAGACTAAAGGCTATGACGTCAAGATTATACTGTGAATGTATGTGTTTGTCAGTGAATCTAAGTATTAGCAGAGTCAGCATTCTATAATGATATAATTCGCCATTAGCACTCGCCTACTTTTAGAGGGTTAACTTTGATAAACCATTTCTGTTGAAGAGTGAGGCAAGGATATTATTTGACCCATCTTTGTCAGAATGCGTTGCTCTGACTTCTTATCTGTCTTAATCTTCCTTTGATAAGAGCCGTTTCATTGAGGTTGGTGTCAGAGTTGCACCATTGTCCCCACACTCCCTCAATTGGTAAGTGGGTATCAGGTGTCAGAGTTTTTTACTAGCGGCTCTGTACTTGACATTTGAACTTCCTTTCCCTTTGATTTAGAGTCCCAACTACATTATGGATATCAATACATTATGGATCTTCATAATTTCGCGGTAATATTTAGCTCCAGTCGCAGTGTCTATAGACAGTCAAGTAGATTTAGATGGCACTAAAATTGTTTTAGTAAGTACCGAGGGCCCCTAGGTTATCTATAATGGCTGATAGGTTTATCTATAAAAAAGAACAGTCATAAAATGGTTTAAGTGTCGTAATGACTCAGAGCGTGAATGGTACTTGGATTTTGTACATTTTATATATTTTTACATTTTATACTTGATTTTTTTTTATAGATATTTGGAATTTGTCCAGTGAACTAAACTCTAATTTAGGCATATTGAGGAAATAAATCGGAAAGTTCTGGTCTTTGGTTTGGGCATTGATACTTAAAAATAAATCTATCAAATCTCAAAAGTTTTAAAAGTTTTAGAAAGCTTACCATTAGTATTTCTTTCATTTATTTAATAAAGTTAAAAGTGTTCTATTTTTTCATTCAAAACATCCATCCAAAAATCTCGATATTTTTTTATATTTTTTTTATTAGTTTTTGCAATTTCACTTGATACATCTTATGAAAAATTATTCTTGACATAAATTAAAGATAATAAAATTTTACTAGAAGAGCTTGTATATCTGTAAATTTTTATCGAATATTGGATACAAAGATGTCGTTCTTCAGAATAATCATAATGAGTCCGTTAACTTCGGTAATCTATAGAATGCGGTAAAATATAACTTGTATTTAGTGTTGGGCGCTGATTAAAAATTATTAATTTTAAAAAATTGTTTTATTCAACAAATATTTAATTCTTCCTGCTATCTCGGTTTCTATATTTTTAGATTAGAGACCGCTAAGTTCAATTTTTCATTACTTTCTTTAAATATCTATTAATAAATATTTACATAATATGTATTTCTATTAATTTTGACTTTTGCTTCATTATAAGTCAAAATAAAAGGCTGAAAAATATCTGTGGGTGAGGATTAAATTAAAAAATTGACAAATCAGAATTTAAAAATTTGTCAGTTAATTGTATATTTTTTTTAAAATCCGATATTGTCAGCACCTTCCGGATAATAAATTTAAAAATTTATAAGATTATGCCTCACCAGCTTAATAGTTTTTACCGAAATCGTACAAAATACTCAACGTATAAAAATAAATGTCCACCTGATTATTTTTCCCCCTCATTTTATTTGATAACAATAAAACACATTAAAAAGAAATAAGAAAAAAACGAAAACCAATAACCCCCTGACTTTTATTGTACTAGACGCATAACAATTGTCATATCTCTAGGTTCAATATTAAAGGTGTGAGCTTATGGCGAGTGAGTGCCTTTCCCGTTCAGCCTTAATTTGTAAAGTACCAGCTGATAACGAGAAACCAAGTACATAATCGGTTAATCTTGTGACAAACACTATTACAAGGTTAGTAACTGTGCCAAGATGTCCATATATGTTTAGTTGTGTTGGCTTTGTTTAAGTTGCTCTTGATTTTCAGTGGGAGTACTTGAATTTTACTTTGGCAATACAAGTTGTTTATTGGAATGTTGGTTATTATTATATAAGTCGTTAAGATACGGCAGGGTATTGGATATGACTGGGTCAAGTACGCTAGTATCCGAACGTTCATCACTACAATTCTGGTTATCTTATGTCTCAAGTTATTAGTCGTACAAAATGAGTTCAGGCCGAGGGATCTTGATGACTCTTGATTCCGTGCCAGCATAATATTCTCGCGTATATCAACCTGTTCCGTACTCTGTCCAATCTACCTTGAAAACAATAAGAGTAACCCGCTAATTTATACGAGGACTCGTTACAAATACGATCATTTTTGTATCGAATCAATCTAAATTATCTACAATTAGTTTAGAAAATTTTATACGAGTGAACAGATAAAAATAATGTATTCATTCACTATTAGAAAGAGGGAGAAGCTTTGGGTAATAATCAGGATCGGGACTTCGTGCATATGGTAGTGTCCTTCAGGTGACATATCGTATCGCTTCCATTTGGCAGAATGCAAACTGGCGTGATAAGATTAAGCGATACGGTAAGCGACCTGATAAGAAACGACACGCCGCTTTGCAACAGAAATAGTATTGAAGCAGCGAAGAAGGTGCACTTTGGTACGACAGAGACATGGAAAGTGTCGTTCTACTTCTCAGTTCATACGAGAAAGGATCGTAGGAGGACAGATATCTACCATAATTTCTTCATATTATCTTTCTTTGTAGAATACACGAAATATCTATGGGGATAAACCCTAAATAGTAATATGACAGAATAACGTCATCTTAACTTCCTTATCTTAATTTCTGAGCTCACAAGCTGAGTTCGTCGTTCAGGAGAATCGAGAAAAGTCGGATCTATGTATTTTGCCACTCATTTGTATCACTCCAGTCTAATCTCCCGGATAAATTTTCAAATAAAAATATATAACTACGCTATTAGATCAAAAAGCTAAACGAATAGATAAAATAAAAATAAACTTCAAAACATAGAACGAAAAGAACAAGTTAGATAAAATATGAAGCATTAGTTAAAGAAGGAAATGAATGGGAAGAAAGATCCCAATAATTCATCAGCCTAACTAAATTATAAAAGGAAGAAAATCAACTTGGATATGTTGTTGTTTTTTAAATATATTCTCTATCTGATAAACTTAAAATCTTGATTATCTGACCTCGACAAATGCAAGTGAAAATAGACTGCCAATTAGTGTTTCTCATAGCTTCCTCGCATCCTATCATGTAAGTTTTGTTATAATAACACATTAACATTATTGTTATATTATAAAACTTCATAGCGGTGACACTGATGGCTTTAATAAAAAATTGTATTTAAAAAAAAATGTTTGTCTCATTGAATAGATGAAGTTAGATTTTTTCCAGGCCTATAATTCCAATTTTAAATTTGAAGTTCACGTTTACGTGAGCGTTACGCGTGAAAGCTTGGACGGATAACGTTGTCCAACGAACTCGTCCTGGTCGTTAATTAACATGTCTACCAAATTTCATTAAAGTCGGTCAAGAATTTCTCAAGTTATCGTCGGACGTTTCAAAATTCGCGGACACTCAGACCGACAAACAGACAGACACGAGACCCCAAATGTTCCCTGATGTCGGAAAGGGATTTCTGTCTAGGAATTTTTAAAATCGGAGACATAAAAGTTTTTAGTTCTCAAAAGTGAACACAATGTTTCCGTTTCCTTCGGTAAGCTCGGAAGCAATAAATAAATATATATATTTATAAAAAAGGAAGGCTTAACTGTTAAACTTATATTTTAAGACTGTTTTAACCATGTAAATATTTGAAATTATACTTTACTTGAATCAAGTATAAATAAGCAAGTATATGTCCATTATGCCTACTAAGTACAAATTCAGGGTTGCTTGGATTCAGTATAATCGAAATATAAGTTATTTTGACTTTTAATGTAATAATAATTACAAAAATTAATTTTATATTCACAAAAAATACTTGACGCATTTGCAAATGGTCCTTAATCACGAAGTGTTTGTTAAAATTATTGCAAAAAGAAAAATGATAATAATATTTCGTTTTGTATATAAATGATTTAATATCACAATATACAAAAGTAATGAATATTTGTTTTAATAGTATTAAATTGATATTTAAAAAAAAAAATAAAACTGGTTTAAAATAATTACAGGAATATAGCTACTGACTACTGATTGAGTTGTAAAATTTGAAAAAAAATATCTATTTTAAATTGTTAAACCCAGTGCCCATTCGAAATAAATTGAGTAGGACGGAGTTTGTGCCATTTTCATACTGACTAAATATCAGATTAATTGCCTGCATTATTTGAGTTATTTATAGCACTAAGTCATGATAAATAACTTGATCCCGTGTGGGACTTCAAGTGAGGGACGTCCAGTGAAACGTTCTTTTACAATAGTTCACATTGATAATTCCTTCACCAGCGTAATCAAGTCTCGTGGATCAAAAAACTGGATGAAAGCAAATTGTAAAGATGAATTTGCATGTAATGACAGGGAAGAGTGGGACGAGCCAGCCAGGACTCGCGTGAAAGCATTAGGACTTACATCATTTGCCATTCCTTCTCAAACAAAACGTGTTTGAATTACGATTAGGATACACGCGTCTAGTTGCACCATGAACGACGTATAGACACGAGTCTTACAAACCTCATTATCATATGACTCTCTGTGAGGTCATCTCCGCGCTATTCTTCCCAAAACAATGGTTTTGTTATTAAACTTAAGTCGAAACCTGTTACAGATGTCGTGGTTGAACAATATGATTGGACGTGATGCGGAGGTGTAAGAACACACGCGTGATTTCCTCGTCGTAATGCAAAATTTTTGAAGATCTCCCAGGAAACTTCGTATCATCATGTATAACTGAGTCCAACCTAACCTTCATTTCTTCCCTTTCTGTAACCACGAGAAAATATGAAAAGGTCAGATTTGTCGAAATAGTTATACGTGGTTTATATGAAAATATAATCGTTATAAAATCAGTCCAAATATAGATTGTCTTACTTTCACTATCACAAACTATCGTTTGTTTCTCTACCCACACGTGGTTTTTTTTACAAACACTCTCTTTAGTTCAAATGCTCTTGATTCTAAACCCCGAAGTATCGATCAAGTAAGATGATATTAATTCATACTGAACCTGCAGGTAAATCTAGATATTTTTATTACATTGGAGCAAGACCCCTGTATGTCGATGTTTGGACGAGACCCTGGTACGTAGTTTACATAAGTTTACATAGTACATAGTTTACATAGTAGATACATGGTTAGTGCATAGTTTAGTACATAGTTTACATATGTTTGGTGGATAGTTTACATAAGTTTGACACAATGGGATCACAAAATGCTTTCTAACGGATAGAACCAAATATTCCCCATTTCCACCAAATATTCCTATGTTATAATTAATAGATCCGTCTATTTGTAAATTAAATACTCAATAAATAAATAAATTTGGCGAATTTTTTTAATTTATATTATTGAGCGAAAAAGGAGAGCTGATAGGCGTACCGAAACAAAAATAAGAGCGGATTTGATATTTTTGGTAAAGTTATAATTATAAATGTTAATACGCGTATTTCCTTTTACAATTTTTATTTGATTCTCGTGCTTTAACTTTTATAATGTTTCAACTCGATAAAGAATCTGTTTCTGTTGTCATTTGGATGTATAGTCTCGACAGCATTACACAATCTCTCTTCTGTTTCCTAAAGACTCATAACCTTCATAGTTTAACGGATTATATTGTACCAAGGAGTTGCCGCGACAAACAAGGTAACATCGGCTTAGTTAAACAAAAAATCATTTACGCAATACGCAATTCTATACATAAGTAAATTCATTAAAAAAATCGACGCCTTCTTTATATAAAAATAATAATAATAACGGCGATATTAACAGGCCTTTGAAAATGATCATTTATGGAGCGAGGCGGGACAGACAAAAAGTGGGCGACGAAAAGCGGGTGTTCCATTGTTTGTCAAGTACGAGGGTCTGCGAGACCTTCACACTTCATAATATTTTAGATTATCTCGTCCAAACCCCCAGTCTTACTTTCACTCTCCGTTCAATTCTATCATCTAATACGGTGATTATTGTCGCATCGAGTCGACCAAGGCGCCGTTATTATCACCTTACCTCATCTCAAACGGCTTATCGTTCCTATATTAAATTTCTATAATTGTTTCAATGTTACTTTATTGTCAAAACAATATTTTATTCGATGTCTCTATTGAGAGCAATTTACTACATATCGAACTTCCACTACGTTCATAATTAGCGTTAAAGGTTACATCTGTAAAAGAATTAATTGAAAAATATTGATTGTAGCAGAACTAATTAGATTTTGAAATTAATATTGTCAATGAAATGTTATAGAAAGGTTAGGGTACATAGTTGTACAATCAAGTTTGAATTATTTGATGCCCACATTATTTGATACAGCGTACATTTGTATCTTGCTATTCAACGCCCTAATTTGAGCAACTTTAGTTATATAGGCTTATAATTAATTTTTTGTATTAAATACAATGAGAGTTGTTCATTAGTTGATAGAACACAAGGGTACGTTGAAAGTTTGTCCTCCAGCCAGGGTTATAATAAATATTGCGGTCAAGTTTATAGTTCGCACACAAAAAACCAATGAATTTTTTTTTTTTTTTTTTTTTTTTTTTTTTTTTTTTTTTTTTTGCGCGTGTTGCCTCATATTTCTAGATAACTCTACTTTACCGGCTCATATTGAGAACGTGGTAGTTTGCACATATCCGCAATCCCTGGGGTTTACATTCACTCACGAGTACCATATCTTCATGTTTCAGATCTTAATCACCAATAAACAGTCAACAAGTAAACAATGTGCAGTTTAGTCGTATTTTAAACTGATCCAGTTTACTGCTTGTGTCGTCTGTACTCGCCAACAAATGCCCTCATAAATAGTTTGTCTATTCTTAGTTAGAGTAGTTACATATTCGCCCTTTTAGCTTCAACGTGGGACTAGATTTCAACCCCAAGGTACCAAAGTCTTGCTTGATAAACCAACAGAAATTTATTAAAGTGCAAACAACGAAAAATAGCATTAGGTACATATTAGGTGACAAACACGATAATTTCCTTAATCTGAGCCCACGCAAGTTCACCAGGCCAATTTAAGCAAGCATGCAGTGTATCTTCACGTGAACCAATTCAACTGGTTCTTCTCACCCTCATATCTTTGATTCCTCTTAAGATGAACCATTGCAATTTTAAACATAGATAAGCTAAAGTAGCTTGGGATGCTGTAAACAATTGAGCCCTTACTATGATACTACATTCGTATTATTCTTCGTCGGTTTATATACGTACATGTGGGTAAAATACAGTGGCATTGCTCCCTTCAGGTCCTCATAAAAAACTATGATGACAATCTCGATGCTGAAGTCAGCAAAAATAACGATATTCCCTACAAATACCTGACCGTGAAAAAAGGGATTAGTTCCAGACCCCGGGAAGGGATTAGTTTAGTTCCCGTCAGTCTATTAGGCTTTTGTAGGGGAATATTACGAGAACATTATAGAGATAGAGAGCCAGCGTGATCGTGTGAGTTAAATTAATTACCACGTCTGCTCGGCCATACTCAGACTCAGAGATGAGGTTCGAGATGTGACCATACTCAGAGATGGGCCTCGCCGTGACGCTCTGATTTATATGGCTCACTATTGATCACGTCATACTCGCTTCGGCAGTATAATTTACAGAGGTTTGATGTGTGAAGTTACTGGAACTCTCTACCACGGATAAAAATGCCTGAGTGATGGCCTAATTTCTAGGTTCAAACAAGTGGTTCGTCCGACCCCTCTAGAACTAGTACTAGGACCTTACTACTACTACTGCTACTACGACTACATTATATTGAACGATATTGAATGTCGGAAACAGCAGAGATGGGTCTGTTCAAAACGTTTATTACAAGGCTATTTATCTTTTATGTTCAGTTCAGTTGAACAGCAAAAATATGAGATAATTTAGCAAGGGCTCTGTACAAGGTGCTGGACTTTAGCTAATTAGCAGGTCTGATTCTTCTAATTCTTTATAAATTCATAAGATAATTATACGTAAATTCAGTCGTCATCTACAAATAAAATGACTCCGATAAAAAAAATTCCATGTAGATAATTTAATATGCTTTCAAATCGCACCTATTTAGTTTATTGTATATCATTTAGTCATAAGCATGGTTATAATTAAATAAATAGGATTGTAACTTGTAATTTGCTGTAATTAATACGACGAGGTGGTTCATTACAGGTTCTTAGGATCGGTACATGTTTTATAAATATTTAATAGAAATGACTTATTACTTAATACCTGAATAAACATTTAAAAAAAAATCTATTAGGAAAGACCTAGACGAAATTTAAAACGGTGCGCCACACCTTGTTCATTACAGATTAAACAGAGTCTATAATTTATAAATGTTTGCTCGTTTTAAAACCAATTAAGACGGATGTATATAAAAAAACGTAGCTCAGGACTTCACGGTTGCATTCCAGAAGGATAAAATGATTTTTAGTGGGAGCCTTGACACAATGAGGGCAACTATCACCGGGTGTCGGGAGTGTGGCCCGAGACCGTTTGTCCCTGCTCGCTTCAAGCAGATTCCGACAGTACCCCGTACTCCTATATCCAGCCATTCCGCATATTTATTTAATTGGCAAACCCATGCAGTGACCTCTATCCAACTGACAGTCTAGTAGCTGACAGTGTATATTGTCAACCGTAGATTACAATAATCTATCAATTGTATCGGGGATCGAGGATTCAAATCCTCCCTTGATGAAAAATGAAACAGATAGCAAATATAACAAAACATTGTTTGGTCGTAGAAAACGTATTGGACGTAATGTGTCAATTATGTCTGCGCAGGAAGAAGAGGAACATGAACAAGAGCAGAAAATGTCCAATGATGAGCTCCAGAATGTTGGCTTGGTTCATTAGCTTTCGTAGATGATATGATAAAATAAAATACTTTTTTCAAGTTTGCTAATCACTATTTAGTTTAAGGTTAAAAGTAAACAGAATTATAAATATTTATTTGAATAGCTAAGGTGACTTTAGCGTCTTCGTTAAACCTCTCCATTTATTTTACTACCTTTAGGAAGAATTGTATCACAAAAGGGATCATATATAATTCTTAAAACTGCTTGTTTTCCTATCTTTTACTAAAAAGTCTTTCTTAAAACTTATATTGAATTTGAACTTCGATTTAGTCATAAATGTTCAATTAGTCCAATAAAATTTTATTTATTAATGTAATTTCTTTCTTCGATAACCTTGGGGTAACTGGGTGGGCACGTCTGGATGTAGTAATATGAATTTCAAACATTTTTTTATCATTCGATCATATTTTGTCTTAATTGCTTCATAAATAATTTTTTTTTTTGCACTTTTTTTATATTTGCCTCTGCCCCTTATAATTTTAACTAATTTACTGGATAATTTGGCATTCCGATAAAATAAAATTGGGAAATGACTCATTGATAGATGTGGACAAGGAAAATGCACGACAATAAGGTAAATATTTCTGTTTGTGTTTTACTCTGTATAAGTAGGTGACAGAATCTTGGTTGTGAGTTAATATGGTAAAGGTAAACTATAAGTTATAGAGATAGCCCAAATATTCATTTTGTGCAATCGTATTTCACACAACATTTCTATAACACCCATAATGTTGTATCTATTTATTTTATTTATGTTTATAAAACAAGTATAAGTTAAGCAAAGTTATTTAAGTTTTTTTCTACTCTTCCACCGATTAAGCTCTGGTATAATAATTCAACCGATTAAGCTGGGTATAATTTTTTTTAATGAAATTAAGTCATTTCCGCTGAACCTGCTGAATAACCGGTTCGAATTAGTCCACCCCTTTGAAATAGAATCTTGAAATTATAGATTATCGATTTACATAAATAAAAATATGTAGATTATGATTCAATTTCACATCTTAAGCCAAAGACAAACAAAAAGAAGACTTGCGTATACATCAACATATAAAAGATTCTACAGCATACCGAGCTGATCTCGTTAATGAATAAATACAAGTGATTAAAAACAAGATTGGAATAAAGTATGGGAGACCTGCTGAATATTAACCGAGTAATAAGGTTTCACAGAGTTGAGTAAACGTTAGCAACCAAAAGAACTTAGCAACTATAAGGACTTAGCAACCATTAAGACATAGCTCCTAACAAACCCTCATAAATCATTCAGTAACTCATTTACAAACTTGATATTAGTGAAACTCATGTAATATTTCATTCTGCGTGATTTATGAAATAACGAATTGATGAATATCATTATAATAATTCGAGACGTATTCAATCTAAATTATATTTATGGTATAAATAACGGTTTCTATAATATATTTAAGTTTATGTTTGGCGCGCCTTTGCTCTTCATTTCAACATGTCTTCCAACTCGATGACAAATGCATTGCTGTGCGAAAGTATCATTTTGTAATATAATCCCTTTACGGTACATATATTACAATGAGTTAAATTAATATTAATTTAAGTACATATATTTTAAAAAGTTTATTTATTTACTTTAATGATGACAAACAGCTTTCTAAGCGTCATTGTTGGGGGCCTGGGTGACTCGGAGGTTAGTGCGCTCGCCTTGCGATAAGTCAAGTTAAGCAGCATCGGGCCGGGTCAGAAGGTGACCGCAGCTCTAGATTCGATTCCCGAACAGGGCTTCCGCTCAATGTCCACTCAGCATTGTTTATACAAATGGGAAGCTCCTCGTAAGAGTGGCGCTACCAGGTTTCGGCCTGGAAACCAAGATAATGACACTCTTGGTTGTTATACAACTAGGAGGGGAGTCATGGTTAACGACCATATCTTCACACAAGTGTGTGAAGATTTCGGTCCCTAACCCGGGTTTGATGTATGGCCCAAACTAGGAGGCCTGCATCTTCGGGTCTAAAAGCCCACCGGAATTAAAAAAGAAAAAGAAAAAAAAGCGTCATTGTTACTCAAGTTACGACTGGATAGAACATATTATGTATACAGGGTGACCGGAAGTTAACCAGCCAAACTTCATGGTTAGTATCTATGGCAAAATTGGAACAAAAAATGTCGAGTAAGCATATGCCCAATTCTCAATAGTTCTCGAGATATCGATTTATTTCTTTTTTTTAAGTGTTTCACGAAAATTTTCAAAAAATGCCAAATATCTCAAAAAATAAAAGAGATAGGAAAATCAGGGTAAGGAACAATTTTAAAGAGCATAAAAAAAACCTTTCAAAATCACTCATTTATTTTCAAATTATCATCTGCTAAGCATCTTTTAAGTCCTGTTACATTTGAAAATTTGGATTTTTTTAAAATCGACCTCAAAATTCCTGAGCTTTCTACTCTTAATAGAAGGATGCAAGAAGTTTGACAATTTCAGGGAAAACTTCTGCTTTTCCTAAGCTTTCAAATGGTATAATTAAAGTTTGAGCTCAACGGACTAGTTTTTGAGTTATAGTGAATTGAATGTTACCAGGCGTGCATTTTTTTGGTCCGGATCACAAACAATTCTAGTAAAAATGCAAAAAAGGTTTTCCCAAACAAAACTATAACACTTAAGGTTTCTTATAGGAAATTTGACGCTGAACAAAAAAGTTCCTATAAACATGGTTCCGAAAAAGCTTCGTTTTCGAGATATTCGCAAAAAACATAAAACAAACAC
>KZ651128.1:1629249-1643051 GCA_001010745.2 Gerris buenoi
TCTGCTAAGCATCTTTTAAGTCCTGTTACATTTGAAAATTTGGATTTTTTTAAAATCGACCCCAAAATTCCTGAGCTTTCTACTCTTAATAGAAGGATGCAAGAAGTTTGACAATTTCAGGAAAAACTTCTGCTTTTCCTAAGCTTTCAAATGGTATAATTAAAGTTTGAGCTCAACAAGCTAGTTTTTGAGTTATAGTGAATTGAATGTTACCAGGCGTGCATTTTTTTGGTCCGGATCACAAACAATTCTAGTAAAAATGCAAAAAAGGTTTCCCCAAACAAAACTACAACTTTTAAGGTTTTTTATAGGAAATTTGACGCTGAACAAAAAAGTTCCTATAAACATGGCTCAGAAAAAGCTTGGTTTTCAAGATATTCGTAAAAAAACATAAAACAAACACCAATTGTGAACGTTTTTCATAAACAATCTCAGATAAATGCACTACTTATCATAAAACACCTTAAACGAAACCTCGTAAGGAAGGTCCGTCCGTCCGTTGCAACTTGGATCATATCTCCCGACCTATTACAGCTAGCTAATTGAGCTAGCTAGAGATTTGAAATTTGGTACATACAACATACAAGTTAAACTTTTTTGCTAAAAAACATGAAAAATGTTGCGAATTTTGCGAACATTTCTTCGATCAGCAAGCAATTGCGAACTGATCGCATTTTTTTTTTTTTTTTTTTCTGTAATAGTCCGATTTTTAAGGAAATAAACAAATACATGTCGCATTAGTGTACATTATATATTATTAGATTTGGATAGAATTTAGATTTGGAAAGTAGGATACAATGCATTTTATTGTACTACGAGAGGTGAAAATGTCGCAGTTTTGAGACCTCCTCCTGAAAAACTTAAGTATTTGAGTATTAGGAGTGATTTGAGTCAGGTGGTTAGTATGAGATCTGCTGAAGTATTAGATAGGATATGAGGTTTGGGTCAGGAGGTTAATGATAAATAGTTTGCGGTCTGAGTGCATGAGGTTGTATTACCTTTCTAACCACCTGTATGCCTGAGATGCAGTAACATCCGATTAACTATATTTTCAAAACAAATCGTTATAAAGAATTGTGTATATTAATTACTACGCGGAGTAAGTTTTCTACTATGTATTTTTACCATGTTATTATTTCTAAGTAAGTTAAGGCACTATTTAGTTATAGTGCACTTGATTATACTCACTATAGTACGACCTATAATATTTTTATAATATGTTTATTTTCGTCATATTTATTTAATTAAGTTTATTTAATTATTTAGGTAATAATTATCTTTAGTGTAATTATTAGGTATAGTGTTTGTCAGTATGAGTTTTATTACTGCTTGCTTTGCTATTTACAATAAAGTCAGTTGTTTTCTTTTAAACAATAAAGATATGGCATAAAGAAAACCTTCAGAATTATTAATGAGCTATAAGCATATAATGCAAGACTAATTTACTTGGAAAATAGCAACTTTTTTTTATTACGCACAGTATTTATTTAACGGCAAGTTATAAATTCTATTTCCAAACATTCTAAAATCAAAAAATGTTGTTTCTTCATTGTCCGTCCACAAAATTGTTTCTTGAACATTCGATAGTTAAGCAATAATCACGGGTGTTGCTTAAATTGCCCGAGGAAAATTGTTAAAACTAGTCAATAATGCTTTATCGTCAACAGATGATAGAGTCTACATCTTGTATACATGGTGTTGCAATTCCTTATTGATATAAGGTCCTTTCCTTATTAGCCCTTTTACTTCAAGGCATAATTCTATGCCTTGGAAGAAAAAGGGCCAATGTCCAAATTGTATGATATGTCTACCAATGTGTATCATTGTGGCATTTTTTAATACAAATTAACTTACCATTTGGGCCCCTATTAATTTATCTAACTCAATAGGTGAAGTGGGGGAGGGGGATTTCTTTTCTGTTGAAAATGTTAGGGATTAGACCAAGCAATGGTGGACATATCAACAAATTGTAATTTGGACATTGGCCCTTTTACTTCCAAGATATAGGATTATTCAAACGTATAAACTTCTTAGGATATTAATCCGGAGGATTACATGGAATCAAGTTTCAAACATTCTCCATGTTAATACTGTGTGATTGTTCATGTTACTTGTGTCACATAATAACGTCAGTTAATATCTATTTATTCATCCTCGTTATCATCTAAAGTGCACTTCTACAAATTACAAATTTCAGAACATTCGGTACTTCTGTTTACATCCCTATTACGAAACATTTAAACCGGATGCGAAAGCACTAGAACCTCAAAGAAGTCCAAGAGATGTGCTGATAATACAATTTACTGGTATCATGCACTTTCCAACTGCAGTCCCCATCTATGAAAAGTATTTTACTGTAAATTATTTTTTAGGCTTGACATTTAATTACAATTACGATTACGTTGTTTGAAATGTACCCAAGAACAAAAAATGCATAATCGAAATGGTAATGTTAAAGTTTACCAAACAATAGATTATTTAATGGAAATCAATTATAAAGGTGACGAGGGAGCAGAAGACCTTTTAAACATGTGTGAAAGTCCAACATTTCTGTTTATTAGAAAGAGGGGTCGAGTACAGAGTTGTGATCGCCACAGGTACTTTCATCTTCATACACACAAACTACAGCACCCAACCTTATGTACTATAATGATTCTCAAATTACTCTACCAATCGCTAATAAAATAATAAATAAATAAATAATAAATAAATAATAAATAAATAATAAATAAATAATAAATAAATAAATAATAAATAATAAATAAATAATAAATAAATAATAAATAAATAATAAATAAATAANTATTTATGTAAAAATACCATTATCTGGTAAAATATCAAGAAAATGACCAGTCATGCATCATGACTTAATGGGCGAATTTTCAAAGAAATATACGTTCTAAATATATGTTCTATTGGCTTATGATAATATAGGAAAATTTTGGTTTAGAATTTGAATAGGTAAAAAAAAAAAATATTTCCATGGAGAAAATTTTCAAAAATTCGCATTACAAAAATTTTTAGGCCATTGCAATAGCTTCATTTTCTTTGAAAATTCGCTAAAAATGTATACACATTAATATGAAGTATTTTGTGGAAGTCCGAAGAAAATAACTTATACAGACCGGTTAGTGTATTAATTTGCGAGTGTTGAATTATTTACAATAAATTGTGTTAACCTAGTTATAAGCAGTCCACAAGTAAACAAATCTTGACTGTCACTAATAAAATAATTATGTAATGTTTATACTATCTTGTCACAGTATTAATAAATATGACTTTAAACTAGTTTTCAGATATTACCTTGAGAGGTTTGCATCAGGGGTAAATTCGTCTAGAAACAACTGTGATGGGACGAGATGGTGCTTGTTCAAGGAAACTTACTTTCTCTGCAGACCACAGGCAGCGCTCTACTAGTTATAAATACACGTCGCTCCGGCTACTAATTATAATTCCATAAACATACGATGTAAAATAATCATAGTTATTTAAACAGAAGTAGTTAAATGTTTATAATTACTAGTTTTGAACATTGAAAGTGGTAATTTAATTACGAGAGGTGTCGAGTGTACAATCTACAAACTAGGAGCTGGTTAAAGTGAAATATACAAACTATAGAATATGGTCACAGTACAATCTAAAAACTAGCAGATTGGCCCCTCAGTGCAATCTACAAACTATTAGATGGTCCATGAGTGCAATCTACAAACTATTAGATAATACAACAGTACAATCTACCAACTACTAGTAGGAGATAGACCATCATACTGCCTTCTCACTTACTTGAATAGCTCAATTTACCTCTTCGCCCAACTTCAATCGGCTTAACTACTGTCTAAATACATAATAATTTAAATAAAATTATAATTATTATTAACACCGGGAGACAGACAGAGAAAAATAGACTTTAGGGCCAGGATTCGATCCACCGGCATCCTATATCCTAGGTCTAGTTCTATTGTTGTAGACTTGTGGAAAAATTTGAAAGCTTAATTCGGGACTAGTTATCGTTATCGACAGAGGAAATTATTCTTCAGTGTAGCTTAATTGGTTACAGCGTCTATACTGGAAATATAGGAGGCCCGTGGTTAGGGAATCCAATCCCGGGATCCCGAGCCGATTTACCCCTACGGAAATCCCGGGATTATAAAGTAACAATCCCGGGATTTCGGGATTCGTAAATTTTTACGTTTTACGGTACTTTGACTAGTACAAGTAGTGTTTAATAAAGAGAATTATAGATTTTCTAAATAAATAACACAAATTATTTAGAAAAATAGTCAACTAAATAAATAACTAAACAAATTACTTGAATAGACAATAATATTAGTCGGATAGTAGACTGCACTAAGTAGCGTAGTAAGAGTAGACAGACTTCTTTGATTTGTTGACCGCACGATGTGGACTAAAGGAGGTATCAAATAATACTAAAACCTAACAGAATTTTTTTTTTCTGAACATTTTAAGTATGCAGAGTTTCGTTTGTTGCTAAAACTTATTACGGGATAATTAGTTGTTTTCTTTAGGTACATCTTTTACTTAGTATACATATTAATAATTCATTATTTTATTAAGTAATGTATTTTTTATTTTCATTTATTTTTTATTTTTTAAATTTTAACAATGAAATTGCATTTATCAAATTGAACCAATAAAATGCAACCGTTTCCCTTGTTAAATATACAACGTATTTACTGAAAAGCACTGTTTAACTTTTTTCTTAATTTACGTTCCTAATGCCTATCTATACCTGACCACATTGATGTAAAATGTTTTTGCTTATATAGTGTGATTCCTGTTAATTTTTTTTTAAACATAAAAAATGCTAAATAAATATGGCTTATTTTTTTATAGTAATAATAAAATAAATAATACTATATCATAACTACATGAGTTTAGGCTTTTTATCAATCTAGTTGGAATTTGGCTAATCCCGGGATTGGTCCCGGGATCCCGGGATTGAAAATTTCGTCCGGGATTGGATTCCCTACCCGTGGTTCAAATCTATCTTTGGCTAATCTACAGTTATCCATCCATACAGTCGACAATCGCTTGGCGGCACAATTTTGCACTTAAGAGATTATATCCCTTTGTCAAAAGATTTCATTTTTAAGATTTATACATTTGAAAGATTATATCTATATAATTAATACATTTTGGAGATGTTATCCCTTTGTCTAAACAGCCCATTCGATTTAGGGAAACCAATTTTGTAACCTCTTTTCCTAGGTAGTTGGATAATTACTTCGCTAATTAGTTATTGCCGTTAGAAAATTTAAGGAAGCAGGATCGCCGGGGGGAAAGATATTGAAAAGGCACAACATTCATATTGCCCACCTGGTAGCCTAAAATCAAATAATACAACTGTCATAAATCATAAATAAAGAAACCATGGATCCTTGTATAATCACACAAATGACTTGTCATTATTATAATGAGTTAAGTTAATTAGTGGAGAAGGGACCACTTTATAGTCGGTCCCAAGTTTCGTGTTTGCAATATAATTTCTCAACACACCGACCAAGGACGTCTTATCTAGATCACTTCTGTTATTTGCTCCGTTAATGCCGTTTCCTTTCCCGAAACCTTACTAAATGACGCACCGACCGTAAATTGAAACGTGTAATTTCAGCATTCAAACACATTAGAAATTTCATTATTTATTTTGAACATTAACAAATAATGTAAAAAAGTAAGAATAAATAAAAATGATGGAGATGATTTGAAACGACTCTGGCAGGACGAGGAGCTCACTCTTTGTTTGCTCTCTCATTTTCCTCTGTTATGAACCGTCGATCGGCGAACAAGAGGTTGTTGGTTAGAGACGGTCATATTAGAAAAGGTTTTGCATTAGGGACTACGACTCAGCAACAATCCGGGTTCACATCAGACCATAATATCGATACAGAGCTCGTTGTGACTCGTTCAAATTACATTTTACGGTTATAAACCAATAGACTTCTTATAGCCAGGCTATATTGTGTAATCGGACCCACCTGCTTCTTTATACCTCTCTTACTCTTGCCGAAAATTCGGGTTCGTTTAAAAAAAAAAAAGTCAAAAGTCGATCTATTTTTATTAACTAATCATTTTAAATACGTTGACTTTTCAAGGTTGAAGAAACTGGACCCTACAAAATTCTCACGCGAGATAATATGCTGGAGTTTACATTGAAAATAAAACTCCAAATATGAACTTGGAAATTATGTCATTTTTAATAGCCTTTAGCTTTCTCCCTAAAAAAGGGGGTTTCCGATATTCCTGAACACAATTTCATCATTACAAAATAACATATTTTTTACTCTATTTGTACACATATTTTTCATATAACTGGACATAATATGTTTTATATCTAACAGCTAAAAGACCTTCTACCAGAGTGAAATTAAAAACGTATAGTCGGTTTTGGTCAGAGATTTTCAGGCTCATGTATTTATTTATTATCGTCGCCACTCGAGATTATATTTGCTTTCCGCATTTATTAAATAAAACTGTTAAAGTTGCAGTGACAATTTTTACAATCGCGATTGAGCTACAAGTTTAGTATAATAGTATAGGATTTACAGATACCTGCCACAAAATAACTAGTTTTCAAACAAACTAGTTTTGTTGACACTTCATAATTTAGAAACTCAACTCGAAAATGAAACCACCCAATATAATAATTTAATTATAAGTCAAGATCCAAATATTTGTATTATCTACTATTTAAAAAAAAAATGAAAAGTATTTTGTGGTAAGCAAACATAATAATTGTAGAGAGAGGTCCGATCAAACTCTTTATTAAACTAATTATAAATGAACTCGAGAATCGGTATTTAGAAAAAACGTCTAATTATTATTTTTCACAAGGAAACTAAATTATACAAAATTATGTCAACAACTTTACTCTGAGTCAACTACTGACTTTTTTTTTTTGACGGCTTGTNGGTACTAGGGATTTGCTCCACGATTCGATCCGCCATAAGCGCGAGTTTTTCTAAATTTTCATCCGATACGACTAGAACGTTTTTTATACGATCCGGCAACTTTTCAAACCATAAAGTTTTAAGAACCTTTTCGGAAATATCAGATTCCGATAAGGCTTGTAATTTTCTTAACAGTTGACTAGTTTTTAAGTCACCAAGTTCAACTCCTGTCAAAAGTCTTTTGATTTTAGCTTCCTCACTCGCAGCAAAAATATTAATAAGCCTATTTTTAGCTAGGGTATATTTATTACGAGCTTCTCCTTTAATAATGTCCCAAATATTTTCTACGTATTTGGGCTCAAGTTGCGCTACTAGGTAATTAAACTTGGTACTCTCCTCCGTTATTTTAGCTATAGAAAACTGGGCTTCTATCTGGAAGAACCATATCTCCGGTTTCTCCACCCAAAAAGGAGGTATTTTAATACTTAACGTGTTGTTTTCATCCCGCACTAAAGTCTGATTTGTTTCAGTAGGAAGACTCGGCATTGGGCTTTTTCCTTCTTCGTTCGACATTTAGCTTAAGGGGTCACTACTTTGTAGAGAGAGGTACGATCAAACTCTTTATTAAACTAATTATAAATTAACTCGAGAATCGGTATTTAGAAAAAACGTCTAATTATTATTTTTCACAAGGAAACTAAATTATACAAAATTATGTCAACAACTTTACTCTGAGTCAACTACTGACTTTTTTTTTTTGACAGCTTGTCAATGTTTTGTTTTTGTTTTTATTTTTATTAAGTTTATAGAAAAAAATATAAATAACTAAAAATTCAAAATATAAAATTCCCCTACATAATAATTAGGAAACACACTGGTAATTTTTATTGAATATAATCTATTATTATTTTCTAAACATATTATACATCAAAAATTCTTTTAAACGTTCGTTTCAGTCTTTAGACTATTTTCAATTATATCAACACTAAACACTAATTAACTATAACACTGAACTATAATAATTAACTACATATTATTAATTTACTAACTAATGTAATTACTGACTGAACTACTATGAATTAATTACTATTAACTGCAGTTGTTTATATCAAACGTTTTTTTCGTATGTGCAAACTATAAACTATAAAAATCGAAGGTAATTTATATTGTGGTTGTTTCATAATGTGTAGATATATAGTATTTTTGACCCATTAGTATTTTCGTCAGTAGTTTTAACTGAAATTCGGGGAACTTTCTAATTGCAAATTACGCAGATTTGCAGATTACTTAATGTAATTATATAGAGATTCTTACTTATAATCAATAGGTCTGTCGACATAAGTTATTCTAATATTCGTTTAATGCTATAAGTAAAAAAAACAGGTTTTTACATTTTTTATCGTTAAGAGACAAAAATAGCGTTGAAAATAATTTTATTTTACAAAAAGAGACAATTTTTGTTCTTTAATCTAGGCAGGGTTTGAATATCTAAATTGCTGTTCAAGTCTCATGTCAACCGTAGCTCGTTAATGATTAGATATAGTCTAGAAAGTAAAACAACTGTATGGTGATAAATGTTAAATAAAGTAACCAAAAAGGAATAAATGACAAATTTATTCTAGACTTGAATTACATATAAATCTTGACTATGTGCAAGGTAAGGTGCAGAATAAACTCGTTTAAGTATCTAAAATCGAGATAAAACTATATAATGCAACACTGTTTGTTTCTCGGCATTATTAACAAAATTTGTTGACCGTCGAGTTATCTCGGCGCAATAACCCCGACTTCATAAATACTTTGTGATGCCAATATACAAATGCGTTGAGAGATTTAAGTCGTTTATTTTTAATCGAGGAGTAATCAATCGACTTTTCCAAACCCCAAAAAACAGTTCCCTAGAGTAGCTCCTGTTCTAAAAACCATCTTCCACGCTTAAGTTTGTTCCCTAGAGTAGCTCCTTATCTAAAAACCATCTTCCACGCTTAAGTTTGTTCCTCCTTATCTAAAAACCATCTTCCACGCGTAAGCTTGTTCCCTAGAGGGGCTCCGGATCTAAAATTAATTTCTCTCACTTAAGCTTGTTCCCAAGAGTAGGTCCTGTTCTAATAATCATCTCTTACGCTTAAGCTTGTCATCTATCTCACCGATAACAAACTACAAGTTTTAACCCAGTTATTTCCTCGTGTTCGTTTATTTATCGAATGGAGAAAAATCCAACCATGATCTTACAACACCTTACCAAATTTTTTTTATACATATATACCTTATTAATTGCATAAATTCGACGTCATTCATAGTAAAAAGTGAAGATAATTGGAAGTTTTCAAACCCCTTGGTAGAGTGGAGTTTACATTGCATATTGCCGAATGGTAGACCTGCAGGCACGCGGCTCTTCTGTAGTCATATTTCTCACTAACGTTTAAACTAATTAGTAGTTATTTATGTTAGTGATGTGACAACTGAATTACACTAGCTAATAAGGGAAACACGTAAAGAATGTTATGACCGCTGCCATGTTGGATTAAGACAGGACTTAATGGCTGCATTCCTTGTATGGGACAAGCACGTCTCGTCTGAGGATCTTCTAAGAAAACAAATACCACGTCTTTATCTTAATAATAATATAAGAGCTAAAGCAGTGAAATGGATGGATTGTGTGAGGTATGTTGCAGCAAGACTTGCATCAAGTGTTTCTTGATATCACCTGATATTCCTCTCACTATCACCTAACTTTTTATTATTTCTCTCAATTGATTTAGATATTCAGTCATCATTAACTCATATTTAATAATAATAATATATTTATCTTACTAAGTTTTTCTTTAAATAATTTTTTCTCTTATATATTCTCTAATTATTATTTTCATTGAAATATCTATAACGTGGTTGTTTTCAGTCAATTAATTTCGCAATGTCAAATAGGTCACAATTTCATTATATCATAACATTTATTAACATCAATCAATATCAACTTGTGAAAGCTATCACGTTCTTTCTTTAATAAATTCTATTAGTCCAGGGCTAACATCGAGCTAGAATTTCGCGCATATGGTAATCTTTTAGTATTATTCAAGAATAAGTGGTCGGCTAAGTTCGTCTGCGGGACGTAGCTTGGCTATAGGCTGTAAAAAAAGAAAAGAGACAGGTTGGAGAGCGTCATAATTTTTATAATCCTGAGTACAAAATTAGTTTTTAGACAAATATTATGTTTCGCATGTTAATTAGCTCTGTGACTACTCTAATTTGATGAATTATTTAAATATTAACAAAGCTAGTCCTTATTAAAAAATAACATCATATTAAGTACTTCTGTCCTACAGTAATGCAATTCTCAAAATATATGCCTATACCTACTTCGTATTTTTAACTTTTTTCCTACTTCCCCTTTTGATAACACATTTCAGTGGAACATTATGTCGTCACATTGCACTAAGTAGGTACTCTTTAGTAATCCAGTCAAGTTCATTATGTGATTGTATGTATAAAAGTAATATTATACTTGCAAGTATTTACTATTATTAAGACACTTATAGAGGTTTAATGTAATCGTATATATTATTCACAGTATGCGTTAGAAAAAAATACTTTAACATTAATTTTTATGCGAGGGAAAAATATTAGCGTCGTCAACAAAGTAATTTGTGACAGGTCGTAATGATTTATTATAGTATTCACTCTGAGATATGAAGGTACAGTGTAACATTCGGAGTAACGCGTTACTTTCAGGTTTTTGTAAAATGAGCTGGACAAATACGAGAATAACAAAGCACCGAGTAATTACACGCAAGCTCCGTGATGGACTTACATCACTCACTCGCAAGCTTTTAGAAAGTAAACTGTTCATTATAAAACCGACAGAGGTACTTCAGTTTATAACTGTTTTGATAAATCGAACCCACATAATTATCGAATGCAAACCGAACGAAACCGCAGAAAGTTGGCTTTACAATCCGCTCCACTCTTACAAACTTCTAATTCATTATTCAACAACATATAATTTTAAGTTCAAAAGTTCATTAGAAATAATGAAAAAAAAGTATTATTAATTTAAGCAATTTAAAAAAGGGGACTTAATGAGGACCTCCCGTGCTTCTGAACAAAAACATATTATTTCAAAAGGAACGAAATCATTAAACTTTTTGACCTCGATATTAATTTATCGTTTAAAAAACGTATTTAAAAAGATCGCGAGTGACCGAATAAGAAATATCCGACGAGGAAATATATTTTTGTAGTCAGGTAGTTTCTGTTGAAGGATAATTAACGGCAGACAAATGAGTCGTTGATTAATGATTTGACATAAATCACGTTTATGTAAATTAGCCAACCCGAAGAAAAACTAATGGCTTGTCACACCACGACCCTCACTACTTGATCCGAGAGTTCAACCTACTACTGTACACGGCAAGTTATATGGACAACCGGCATTGTGAACACAAGTTGTACAGTCTGCCGATATTTTGTTCACGACAAATTGTACAGACTATACCGATATTCTGTACTGAACAGTTGACAGTTGTTCAATTAAGACTGAGACTGGTCATAAAATTAGCGCTTCCTGCACCGACTACAAGAATTTTATCGAGGTAACCATATAACTCCAATAACACCCACTTGAATGCGTATCTCTGTATCTTTAACACCAGGACTGTTGGCATCTATTGAAGTCGGGTTCTGTCCCGATATTCTGTAATGAACAAGTTGCACAAACAATATCATGTACAAAATAGATACTAAAATCCAATTCTCTCCATAACCCAGAAGTCTAAAATACTAACTGCTGTTGCTGATAGACTTCAAATCCTGAAGTCTAGTTATTGTTTTCTCTTTTAGTTGTTCAAACCTTGATGATGTACATATATAAGACAGAGCTTCATACGATAAAAGTCTAATAATAAATTGGAAAAGAAATGTATGTGCTTTCAGAGGGTGCTGAACAAATTGCTTGAGAACCCTTCGTGGGTACAATGGATCCATAGGGTATTTGTTAAATTGCTTATAATTAATCAACAACTTGATTAACCTGCATAATCGGCCCGAAATATTGGTCATTCAAAAGTTGGTTTTAACTATAACTTTTGAATCATTTATAATAACAGCGTGAAATAAACGCCTTTATATACAATTGTACTGTCCAAACCGAAGCTTCCGGCACAAACTGTTCCCAAGATAAGAATTCATTGGGATAAAACATTTGTTTCTCACAAAATATGCGACGTATTAATAACCCTTTTTTGTTTTTTGTTAAAAGATAACTATGATAATAAATCAGGGCGGGCACGAATAACGTAATTTTCAGGGGCACGTGGAGTAAAATTGAATCGGTAGTAAAACCAAATAGGTGTCCTCCTTATTCATTTAATTTGTATCCTATTTCATATGGGGTCAAATGATGAGTTTCTGTAAATAAAATTTGGACCCCTTGTTTTTGAGGTATGCTTTTTTGGGCTTCCCTTTAATTTTCCTGTGTTTGGACTATTAAACAATAGTTTTAATTTTTTTGTTGGGTACTTGAGGAGATCTGCGATAAAGATAGACAGACGCAGGATTGTTTAAGGGTTCTCGATATTGCCTGCGGGCACTTAAAAAAAAAATTATATATATTTGAAATAATAAACATGATGGAAACATTCAGTCATAGGATAAATAAAAATAATGGTCAGGAAACAGTGGTAAAAGATAGTGAAAAGAATGGAAGAGAGTGCACCCTGGGTAACTCCTATTGCTATACACGATGAACTAACTTACTCACTCACCAATATTACATCTTATCCTCAGAACAGTCAGCTCACTATAAGAAAACTACTTATCCAATAAATACATACACAAATAACAACTTATCATCTCCTCAAATACCAAGAGACAGTAAATTCACCTGTCCAACTTAATAGCAAGTGACCAGGGCAGTTTTCTGCTGCCAGTCATCATGGTGCTCAAACCAGTTGGACATTTCCAAACCTTTGGTTTCACATCAATCAATGACTCGGTGTGACGCACACTCCAACACAACCTCCTCACTATATAGTTAATAACCTATTTCAAAACAACATTTCCATTCAATATGTCTATTCAATTTCTTATATTGTATTAAAAGCTTAAAACATAAAAGCTTGTTTACTATCTCAGTTAAACATTGATGAATTATCCATCTCCCAATACCGACATTTTTTGTAATATTATATAATTATTGTATCGGTATAATTCTTATTCTCGACTTAATGTTGATTATTATAAATTGACACCTAATTTGTGTGTCATGTATCTTCCTCACGTGCTTTAATAATTTTATACTTTTACGACCCAGTATTGCCTAATTTATTTAATTGTTTCCCCTTATATGCTTCCGAGCACACCGAAGGCGTTCGGTTCTTCAAATAATTATATAAAATTAACTAAAATTTCTCCGAAATTGATTATCTAGTAATACATGGTATTATATTTTAGAATTATCATGAAATATTAATTTTAATTATTTAACTTTCTTACGTAGAAGATTTTAAATTATATATATAAAGTGGCTAATCAGCTGATCGGGTTATCAAAATTATTGGGCACTTCCAGACCACCTAGAGACATGCGGTTTTTTGCGTTTGGTCCAGAATCGGCTCAAACCGACTAGAAAAATCTGAAAAGTAGAAAAAAATTATTTTTACCCCCCTTAAAAAAATAAAATGGCGGACGCATGTTTAGGGTCTTTGAAGGGCTATTGCGGCTAAACGGTAAGTCCTATCGAAAAGCGGATATCACCAGCGGTAACTGATTTTAAAAGATCTACAAGTTTGGTCCTATGACTTTTTGTCGTAGGACCATCCCTTCTACCTTAAATCGAGTAAATTTGTTATTTTTTCGTTAAATTTTGTACTTTGAGCTCTCATGGCGGGAGTAATTATG
>KZ651128.1:1657922-1676513 GCA_001010745.2 Gerris buenoi
GACAATGATATAGATTTATGCACCCGATCGATACGATCCATAGTGTTTCATCAGGTATTACATCCCTAATATACATTTTCTCTTTCCATCTCCCTGGACGGATGATGTGTTCCTCTTTAAACGAACATCAGGTATTACTTGAGACCTAGGACTAGGATACAACCTCCAGGTTTCGACCGTCTCCTACAGTTTAGTTGTTGGTTTCATCAAAGTAACATGTACGAGGAAAAACGTCGGAAACATCTTCTATGCCGTGGATGTTATAAGAAGACCTATAACACCTAATCATTTAGTATTTAGTTATTAGATTCAAGTGAAAGAGTGGAAGATGGGATGATTATAACATATTGTCCACTCGATCAAACCTGTTGTTCACCTGTCAAACTTAATCAAGCCATAAAAAAGTTTATAAATCTTTTAAACGGTTGGAAAGACGCGAATATCTCTCATAAGGACTCGCTCCCGATTCATATTTTATTTTACTCCCAAAAAAAAACTAAAAACCAGAACCTCTGTCCTCCCACCATTACATAATTATTTTTAAAAAAATTAAGTCAAAAATAAAATTTGCTCCATTTTTTGTGTAGAAATGTCAAAGTATCAATTCTCATTTATACATATATCTCGGTTCAAACAAAAAAAGTTTTAAAATACTGATAATAATGACTGATTAGTTTATCTTTAAACGAAATTCAACACTAATTGATTAAAAAAAGTACAATTTTAAAGAAACACTTATGAAATATTAACTGCAAAATATATTAATTTATTTTAAAACAACAGACCAACTAAAATTAACTTGTATTTTTAAAAAATAAAATAAAAAGTTATTTATGTTATAGGCGTGTATTTTGAAAAACCTGTTTAAAATTAGTGGATTTAAAAACGAAACATACAGTTTATACCTAATAGCCAACCTGTTTGTTTTTGTACTAAATTTTTTTCTTTCTTTTTTTTATTTACCAATATATTTATTTTATTTTATTTAAAAATGTATTAGGCGTAGTTTTATCTATTATTAAATGTTTATTCATTTGTCGTCTCTAAGGTAATTTCAAAATGTTTCACTTTCTGACAGTTGTAACTCTAATTAGAATAATCTCATAATATTGTTGCAGCACAATACTGTAGAACACTATAATCTAACAATACTGTAGCACACTATAACCTAATAATACTGTAGCACACTATAACCTAATAATACTGTAGCACACTATAACCTAACAATACTGTAGCACACTATAACCTAACAATACTGTAGCACACTATAACCTAACAATACTGTAGCACACTATAACCTAACAATACTGTAGCACACTATAACCTAACAATACTGTAGCACACTATAACCTAACAATACTGCAGCACACTATAACCTAACAATACTGTAGCACACTATAACCTAACAATACTGTAGCACACTATAACCTAACAATACTGTAGCACACTATAATCTAATAATACTGTAGCACACTATAACCTTACAATAGTGTAGCACACTATATCCTAACAATAACCTTACAATCACTGAACCCTCACCAAATCACTGTAGCACACTATAACCTTACAATACTGTAGCACACTCTAACCTAACAATACTGCAGGAAATCTTCACCTAACAACTGGGTGGTCTTGATAGAACCTCAGGATTTTTAGAGAAGCCATTTCATTTAAAAATACAAAGTGTAAAACAATCTCTCTTTCTTAACCTGGCAAAATGTTATTGTGAAAATGCTTCTATTTTAGAATACAGTTTCAAAATGAATAATTTTACTTGTTACATTAGAATAAATGTGTTACAACTAAAGTTTAAGTTATATTATATTGTGTGAATATGTAGAGAGATACGGCTCTATGCCCAGCTGGAGTATTTTATTGGGAGAGAGTATTTCTAGGTGACATCTGAGAGGTACTGGATGCAGCCCCATATATTGTCCGACTCTATACTGCCCAACTTAACTTACCTGACTTATATAACTTTCAACACCTAACAATGACGATGCACGGTCATGATATTTATTAAAACTCGAATCGAACACTATAAAACATGTAAGTCGACCATCTAGTTGTGATTTAGTTGGTAATGAATTCCAGCATGCACCTATTTAGTATGTCCCTTTAACACAATGATAATAAAATAATGTAATCGTGAATTATGAAACCAAAGACAAAAACAATAAGTCAACGATAAACGTAATAATTATTTCAAAATTTCACATTAACAAATATGTCATAATTTTTCACTAAAATAAAAATAGTTTACCAATTAGTGTGGCCGAAAACACTCAGATCGATCCACATCTAAGGAAAATAGAGCGAACGCATGCTCATTCGGGCGGATACTCAAGTGTATCTCCACCCTTACGCGAATCAGATGAGCACTTTTAGTTGTATTAACAACTAAAAGCCAGACAGAATTTAAAAAAAAAAAAAATTAGTGTCTGTGTAAGAAAAACTTATGTTCACAGAAGCTATGAGATCGTCGGAGAGTACGAGTAGTCTCCAATTTCAAAAATTCATATACAGAAATCCATTTCAGACTTCTGGGAACGTATCTAAAAAAAAAACAAAAACAAAAAAAAAAAAAAAAAAAAAAAAAAAAAAACTATTCATCAATTTGTAATCAACTTTGGCAAGCGTGTCTTAATTATTAAGTAGACTATGAATTCTGCGCTCATTTCACTAACATACAATTACTTAAACCAATGTCTTAAAAAAAAAAAATTCCCATCTGATTCTTAATAAATATGGATGGTCTCACAAAAGTAGCTCGCAGATTAATTTTATCCGCCTGCAATGCAAACATTTAACATCCTCCCGTTTCAAATGAGCTTAGACAGAAATTCGTTTATGACATTAGGGAAAATGTTTTGTCTCGTGATATGATTCTGTTAACATTTTTATATCTTAAAAACTACTCGTCCAATTATAATGATCGATCACTAGTAATCAATCTCGTAGGTCATAATTAGGCTGTTATTATTTTAAGCGTCTGGTCACATTTATTATTACTTTAAATAACACTAGCCGTAATGCCCGTGGCAACGGGCAGAATAAATATGGTTGAAAAAAAAGAGGTGGGAGATAATTAGTTATATTTAAAATGAGTGAGTTTCGCGCTGACCAATTATACTTAAATAGAAAGAGCCACGTGATGTCCAGTTATTTCTTATTAATTATTTTTATTCTTATTAATCAATTATACTTCATATAGATATAATATACTGTTTAAATAGAAAGGTTTTGGCCATGAAATTCAGTGTCAATCATAGCTCAGTGGTAGAGCGTTCGCTTACTGAGCTGGATGCCACTGGTTCAAATCTAGCTTATAGCTCATCAATTTTTAACGTTATAAATCGTATAGAGGTGAGTCGTTGCCGTCGCCGTCGCCGTCGCCCGTCGTCGGGACACTACTCGATTATATAAAGGATGTTTCGGAATAGTTCCTAAAGGATTAGTCCAATAAGACAAGGACCAGTGAACCCGTGCTGTTGTCACTTTGTTTTCAACTCGGGATGAGCTCGCTTGAGAGGTTTAGTACATGGGTGTCACATAATGAACCACTTTTCAAATCGCATTGATCCCTCTACCCCTTCCTTAAGGCCGAAATACACGGCGACACTTAGAGCGAGAGAGTCTAGCGAGAGCGGTGTCCGATCTGTCTACACGGAGAGCCAAAATTTAGCTAGACAGGTGTCCGAGAGTGCTCTCGGAGTGTCACCTTGAATAAAGTTCCTAGACCAGTATCCGAACTGTCTACACGGTGTCCCGTTTGACTAATAATCTACGTCTCCTCCGTCGTCCACACGCGTTGCCCGGCTGAGGTATTGATCATGCTTGCTCTAGAAAAGGTTTCATCTAGCTGAAACTAGCCTAGACCGAGTGCGAGAGCAAATTGACATGACAGGTGTCTTGTCTACACAAGGAAAACAAACACCGAGAGCGCAACTAGCTAGACCGGAGTGGGTAGGAGTGGGGGTGGTCTAGCGTCCACTCTCGGCGGTGTCTCCACTGCGACAATCTAGAGACCCAATCTAGCAACAAAAGTGTCGCCGTGTATTTCAGCCTTAATGAAATAATTGTCACCCCATTGGGAATCAAAATCTCATGCGACCATTTGTTCAATACTAGCTATTTAAAATAAAGATTAACAAATCATTTCAAGAAGACAAAACTCTAAATTTCTAGAAATAGGTTGCGATTCATTAAAATGTTTACTCGCACTAAACTGATACCTACATAATTGTGATATTGTTATTGGTCAATCATCAAATTGCCAAGAAAAGTTAATGGCAACATCAAAGTTGGTATTTTTGTTTTACTTAGCATTTGAGAAATGCTTGCAATGCGTAGTATAAGTCAATTTGAAGCACTCCAGTCTTCTCTCTAAGTCCTTACTTAATTCCTTCATAAGATCATAACTTTTAATCTCAAGTTAAGCTTTATATGTAAACTTAGTACTTAGCCTGCCTTGAATTCTTCTTAACAAATCAAGCCCCAGGCCACTTCTCTTACAAAATTCACTATAAAATTAACTACTTTAGTTTGCCATCATTTTTTTTTATGAACATTCTTAAAGAGAAATGCCATACAGCCATTACTCAATTATATGTATATCTCTCTACCAATAATATCTATTCTAGCAATAGCAACCTTGCATGCTTATGAAATCCAATATTTACTGTNGCCTTAATGAAATAATTGTCACCCCATTGGGAATCAAAATCTCATGCGACCATTTGTTCAATACTAGCTATTTAAAATAAAGATTAACAAATCATTTCAAGAAGACAAAACTCTAAATTTCTAGAAATAGGTTGCGATTCATTAAAATGTTTACTCGCACTAAACTGATACCTACATAATTGTGATATTGTTATTGGTCAATCATCAAATTGCCAAGAAAAGTTAATGGCAACATCAAAGTTGGTATTTTTGTTTTACTTAGCATTTGAGAAATGCTTGCAATGCGTAGTATAAGTCAATTTGAAGCACTCCAGTCTTCTCTCTAAGTCCTTACTTAATTCCTTCATAAGATCATAACTTTTAATCTCAAGTTAAGCTTTATATGTAAACTTAGTACTTAGCCTGCCTTGAATTCTTCTTAACAAATCAAGCCCCAGGCCACTTCTCTTACAAAATTCACTATAAAATTAACTACTTTAGTTTGCCATCATTTTTTTTTATGAACATTCTTAAAGAGAAATGCCATACAGCCATTACTCAATTATATGTATATCTCTCTACCAATAATATCTATTCTAGCAATAGCAACCTTGCATGCTTATGAAATCCAATATTTACTGTATTATTTAATTATTTTCAAAAATTGTATATTTTAATTAAATTAAAAGACTAAAAAATAAGTTAAAATGATAATTTTATTAAATAAATAAAACAACATTACTCTTTATTATAGCATATATATAGATGTTAGACACTAATACAAAATGATAATTCTATGGCATTATACACTTTTTTTAATTCGCAATATACATAATATTAGTTTTATATTTAGTTAATCTAAAGCCTGCTATACATGTTGCGGTATACCAGACAGGTAAACCTATTCAGGTAACCTGCACAGGTAAACCGGAGCGTGTTATCAAATTATAACATAACTACACAGTTATGATAGCTCACACGCTCCGGTTTACCTGTTCAGTTTATAGGTTACCTGTACCAGTGTTACTGTGTTACCTGTGTCAGGTATACCGCAACACCTATGACCGGCTTAAGGAAAAACAAAACAAGTACTTTGCCTGGTTATCTCGCTACTTATAACTATGTACGAAATTACTTTGCTTTTTTTACTTTGATCCAGATATCTAAGATTGTGGTAGTCCGTCCCTTTTTGGGTTCTTTTCTTCATCATTCCTAAAGAGAATTGCATTATACCCTGTCTTAGCAAAATACCTCTTTTTCCTAATTTATTTTAAAGAAAAAAAAGATACCCCATACAAAAATCCAGGAAATAATATAAAATTTAGAGGTTTAAAAAAGCAGGAGTTTTTTTTATAAAGAATTACTTTTCCTGAAATAAACATTTTAACCTAGAAATAAACATTTTATTCCTTGTTAGTACTCTAACGTGGCATACAACAGACAAATATTCACCGTACTAAGTGATCGGTATGAGTACGCTCATGCTTACTATTTACAAATTAGACATGTTTAACCAATTATCTAAGATTGATGCCTCCTCGGTAAAAAGTATTCCTGTCAATCGTATAACCCTTCAGTATTAAAGCCATGACAGGACGAATTCCCCGGATTACATCCAATATTAACGGGTTCCAAAAGTCAGATGAAAGATATTCGTGTGGAAAACAATCCTGTCAGTTCTTTAATATACAGGGAACACTAAAACTATTTATTACCGTAGATAAAAAGTATATTTCAATATCGGTAAGTTACAAAGTAACTCAACAGACAATAAAACGAACTACTTGACAACATTTTAAATAATAAAACTATAAACTAGTTTTATGAATAGAGTCGGCTAATTGACTCGTATAGCTCTGCAGAGGTAAATCTTTGTTCTCTACCGTGTTGTGGATTGTGGAGTGTAGGTTGATTGTGTGCTAATAGGCATCACAGTCCTGCTTCCAATCAATTCAATAATATCGTTTATTAACTTAATAATGGGGTGTGGTATGTTAAATTATTGTAATATAAATATTTTTTATAGTATCGACCCAAATTCAAGGGATGAGTATTGGAAGGGAGTTGGTGGCAAGGACTCGAGCCACGCCTGTAGCCGCTACTTGCACAACGTCCAATCATTCTACTCCACCATACGCAGTCTACCCACTACCACAATCACAAAACACTAGATTTCTAATTCCAGATTAACGTCTCTTTATAAGGAGAAAATTGCCTCTAACCTTCCTTTCAATTCTACATCTAACACTCCGATTTAACTCACAGAATTACTCGCTTTAAATTAAATAAATATTTGGAATCGCGACGCAACCAATAGATACTACTGTGCAAACCATCTGACAGCCTAATTAAGTTGCACCAACAGCTAAGTAAATTCCCTCTAATCAAGTTTGTTGAATGTCCTCTAATCAAGTTGCTGACCAACAACTAAGGTCTGGGAATCCATTTTTTTTATTTTTTATTTTTTTTTTTTATTAAAACAGTTTACAGTTAACATAATTTCATTGTTGCCTCTTAGATTTGTTTAAGAATACCTCTACGACATACTATATACTCAACAATTGTCTATCAATAACTAGCTAGTGCGGAAAAAGAAAACAGCCAACATTCACAGCAGAGCAGTCTAAGTAAACATTCACAGCAGAGCAGTCTTAGTAAACATTCACTGTTATGTGAGCTAGCGTGGCATATTTAACCAAAAACTGGGTAAACATCTCAGCTTGAACACCAAAGGGGGCGTATGAGCAATGATCATTCGAATGTGGATTGGATTCCTAGACGAGGGTCCATTCCTAGGTCAAAATCAAGGCCGAAGAATTGCTAAACGGTAGAAGTCGTTGCTTCGAATGAAAATCTCTTTTAATGTGGACGGCATCTTGCCATGGGTTTAATTAAGGATGCAATGAGTTTACACGAATATTTTGTGTAATGAGTCATGTTTTCCAATATATTCTGTATTCTCAACTATGTATATTCTAATGTGGATGGGGTAATCTGTTGAGGAAACAGAACGAGTGTTAAGACAGAGATAAAAGTTAAGTTGTTGGCTCAGATACTGGAGTCGTGTCTGTTGAAACAAGTCAAAACAACTGTTTGGTTTACTCGAACACTAACCTATTGGCGTAGGAGTGGAGCCAGCCCAGGTTCACTGCTCAACGGCAATAACCTGTACATCTCACTAATCCTTCCCCACTCAACCGACCTAATCAGTCCTAACCTTCATCAATGCACATTTAAACTCATTCAACTTACTACTTAGTAACACATTGTAGCACCTATTTGGCATTTCCCGCTTGTTTATTATTTATTTATTTTTTGATAAAGTGCATTAGCTACCATTAATTAGGCCATTAAGAGGCTACAATCGCTAGATTCTATTGCTTCTCTTAATCTGCATATTTACTCTTTTTATTTTAATATATAACCAATAAACTAGTTTAGCAATTAAAATTTATGTATTGTGCACAACTATGAAACGAACGTTTGAAATTGCATTTTTTAAGGGAAGAAAAAGGAGATGTATGTAAACGCGTATATCGTTGCTCATCTATTTAAAAAAAAAAAAAAAAAAAAAAAAAAAAGAAGATTATTTTAATATTAATTCATTAGCCATATATTATGATGGACATATTGGAGCATTGCGCATAGAATGAAGGTCTACGATTATAAAAACCCTATACGTTAATAAACTAACATAAACTTCCCGTCAAAATTAACGCACCACTTTTATATTTTTATGCTTACACAAAAGTCGTTCAATTAGGATCTTTCTTGTTTTCATTTCGGGCGGACTTATTTCAACTCTGTCGATCATATATCATATCCACACTCCTGGAACTACCGAAAAGCTCGGCCGATTGTAGTGAGATGCACTCCTAGTCGACAACCAACCTTTTGATAAAAAGGATTTCTTTTCTTAACCCATCGCTACGGCTTTTATCGCTTCCTCTATAGTTAAAACAACTGTGTTAATGAATAACTAAGTTAGAGCTCTCATTTAATCAATTGCAAATAACAGTGAATCATTAATGATGATGGTTAAATATAATTAATGGTGATGATTAACGATGATGATTAAATATATGATAATTAATTATGATGAATAATGAATCATTAATCATCAGTATAAATTAGAGATAGTCGAAACAGAGAAATATAAAGGTGGTGCGTTAATTTTGACGGGGAGTGTATTACACACACAGTATAATCAATTAACAGTGTATCACTATAAACCAAAAGGTTTGAGCTGCATTCAAATTTAAACTGTTATGTATACAATACAACATACTATTAAAGATAAAATTGTTATTATAAACATTTCAATAGAAATTCTCTTGGTAAAATGCTAATTGAGTGTTTCCATTTACTCTCGACTATTATTAATTTTTTTTCGATTGTATCGACGATTGTGTAATTTGAACGGCATTAATTCGTAATCGGTAATGTGTTTTGAGGTTCAAAAGGTTAAAAGTTATTTTCAAAGTAAAGATTTAATTTGTAAACCTTTACGAGGTGCGTGAAATCGGAACGCAATAAATATGAGCGGGCCGCGCCGGGCCTTTAGTCTCTATTCATTTACATTTCATTTCACTTGATTTGGACAATTTAACACAATGAAGCAAGCCGAGAAATAAATTGAATAAAATCCGCTTCAATTGGCTTAACGAGTTCTGATTTAGCTTATCGTTCGTTATTAGTTATTAATAATATCATATTAATCAAATTCACAGCACTCTTCAATTGCAAATAATTTATGTATAATTTAATTTAACGTTCTTTATTAGGTCCTTACACATTTCTTAGTAATAAGATTTAGTAATAAGTTTAATTTATGGCCATTAAACAAATAAGTTATATCGGTGATTAATGCTAGAGTATGACAGAACGGCGCCGCTTTAATCTAGTAAATAACTGTAAAGGGTGACTTAGATGTTTCAAGATTCAAGATCTGATGCACTCTCCAGTATAGATAGCTCAGTTGGTCAGAGCGCCTGTACTGGATATATAGGATGCCCGTGGTTCGAGTCCCGGTGCTGGAGTCTATTTTTCTCTGTATGTCTCCCATAGTTATAATAATTATAATTTGATTTAAATTAAAATTTAATCTTTCCGTAGCATGAATACTACCAATACTTAAAAAATGTGGATTTTATGAATTTAAATTATTGTTTAAACTGCGAGTAGACAAAGTTATGAGTGGCGGTAATTGTAGGCCGTAGGCGCCACAATTCTATAATGGCTGATTTAACCAGGATGAAATATTACCTTGGAAATATTACTTTGGAAATATTACCACGAAAGGATGTCGTGGGTTAAAGGCATCCCAGGGACTCAAGAAGTCAGTAGAACCGCAATTATAATACAGAATATATTTAATATTCCTTAAATAGTTATAAGGAGGCCAAGTCTAGAAACCGCTTATAACATTCGGTTTTCATAACAATGCGAGCTTCAGCCTCGGAGCTTAATCCTTATGTTATTCCTAATACCTCTTTTGCATTCAGCCATTGCCACTGCATTTGCTCCTCAAAATATATATATTTTTGACATGTTCATGTCTTGGCTATCGCACAAGAGCTCGAAAAGCGTTACTAAAAATAGACACCAAAAAGCGTTACACGTGTAACAGGGAGTTAGGAGGATATAGGAGGTATGCAATCAAGTTTGCACGCATGGGCAGCGTCCATGCTCCGCTGTGTAACCTGTTACATACTCGCGCTACTTTGTTTTATGCCCACTTCCCTTATGCTTACTGCCACAGAAGTGTGCTGAATGTAAACGAGACATAATATTGATGAGCCATGATCCCTGTTTGTCTAGGGACCATCTTCTCTGACAACTAAATCTGACTATATGTACTTACATAATGCATCACATAACTCCAAGCTTTTATAAATATTTAAATTTATATTATTGAGGCAGCCAAATTTACTCCATAGACTAGACTAGCAACAAATTAACCTCTACATTGTAAATAATCATTTACAATGTACGTTGCATGACGCACCCGCGCTCTCGAATCTAAAAAATTGTACAAATTTATTATAAAAATTACCAAGGTCTTATACGTAATGTGAAACGTGTGTAACCTGTTACATACTCGCGCTACTTTGTTTTATGCCCACTTCCCTTATGCTTACTGCCACAGAAGTGTGCTGAATGTAAACGAGACATAATATTGATGAGCCATGATCCCTGTTTGTCTAGGGACCATCTTCTCTGACAACTAAATCTGACTATATGTACTTACATAATGCATCACATAACTCCAAGCTTTTATAAATATTTAAATTTATATTATTGAGGCAGCCAAATTTACTCCATAGACTAGACTAGCAACAAATTAACCTCTACATTGTAAATAATCATTTACAATGTACGTTGCATGACGCACCCGCGCTCTCGAATCTAAAAAATTGTACAAATTTATTATAAAAATTACCAAGGTCTTATACGTAATGTGAAACCGATATCAGAAATAAGCAAGAGTTAGCCTAAAATATCCACATTCCACTAAAATAATATTAAACAAAATAAAAACGAAGAAAAAAAATAATAGGGACGAGAAACCAAAAAATAAACAATATATTCGAATTATAGCAATTCCTTGACATGAAAAAATGTATCACCTTGTTCAGAAACTTTTAATAAGCCCTATCATGTAAAAATAATATGATGCAAACTAAAAACCTAGAAGCCGTAACGAGGAGTGGACGCCTTTATTATAAACCGACCCCACGCCCAGATAATCAAAAACCATAAGGTATTCGAAAATCAATTTAATCCAGAGGCCTTGAGAATAGAAATTTGATTAAGTCAGTAATGAGGCGACAAGGTATAATAAAAGGGGAGAAGGTCATTGTGGATATTTCCGATTCAGTTCGGCTGAAGTTTGGCTTCAAATTCCCCACCATGATAAACATGATCGTCCTTTTATTTTAAGTCGGTCCGTCGTTATCACAGTATCGTTATCTTACAGTTACATACACTTAATTTGTAAACGCTTTGACTCGGCCCTCTACTCAAGACCGAATCCTTTAGTGAATCCCCTTTGGTGTTCTTGCTCGCATGAAAATAATGCTCGCATATATGCGGTCCAATAAATGGAAAAACCTGAACGAAGAACTCATGTGTATTGTTGTATAGGACAAATTTCGAAAGCTTACTTTACCGTTATGTAAATATGTATCATAAAATTGCTGTAATAGGTTTTTACCTTAAAAAAATATACGTATCCACGACTGGATTTGGTAATGACGAGTATTATAATTCAACCAGCGATTCGCCGGAAAGACTGTTGTAGAAGGCTGTTGTAGTCATTTAATTTAATTATGCACAGACAGAAATGCAAAATTTTGGTTTTTTCTTTCAATTACGTAATTCTTCTTATATCTAAGATAACTTTACTAATTCTTTCTTTACTAATTTTTTCTTTCAATTACGTAATTCTTCTTAAGTTATCTAAGATAACTTTACTGCAATATATGATTACATAATGTTTGGGGTATTATTATGGAATTATGGTCCTCTTAGTCACAAAAGTATTTTTTTTTTTTTAAATTTCTGAATAGGCTGTACAAACTTTAGTGTTCGGGTCAGAAGAAATTATAACTAAACCTGATGTGTGTGAGGTCGATCCATCCGTCTATTAAAAACGGAAATATCGATCTTATACATGTCTTCCGGATTAACTTTTCTGCGCGTCGGCTTTCAACAGATGTGTCAGTAACATCCAATCCCTCTAATGATAGCTATAGCTATTTATATCGATATAGTTTGATTTCAAATATGAAATAAGGTTTAACAGATCTATAGGCTGAGAGCTCGGAGATGTGGCTTTGTACATGCTGAAGAGTTTTAGTGCCAAACGTAGGAAATAAAGAAGAAAGACTTAAGACTTGTTGAAATGTTTCTATCGGCAAAGGATGCTTCACTTGTACCTTTTGGTGCAACCTGAGTCAACTGTTGCAGATCAACTATAGTTTATCTTAAACACCGAGATTTCGACATTATTAATAATGGAGAAGGTAAAGCTTTCGATTTACTTTCATCGTAATACTAAAGGAAATCTTCAATAAGACTTACTGACCATAAAATATCAGAGTAGTAAAGTAAGTGGGCCGTGCTGCTCTAGAGTGTGATATGTTGCAACATGTAGTACCGGCATCACCAGGTACTCATGTCTTGGTATAATCTACCGTGTCTAATATCTATACCAGACTTTACATGGAGTATTGGCCAACCCAGTGTTACCACCCGACCTGTGTCTCTAATAATCTATCCAATAAACCAGGCCTTGTGTTTAACTAAACTGTATCTTTTAATGCATTGTTGCGTTGCACGAGCAATGAAAAAAACAAATAGTTCTAGTACGGCTTCGAACGATTTTCTCTTATTTATATCTCGTCTGTGGTTTTAAAGTATCTTAAATCATAAGACATTTCACCACCTTTATTCTAAATATCTTGATATTTATTAACTCGTAAAATATTATTTCGGACCTCACTGAATAGAAGTCATAAAGCATCCATAGTCAATATCTACATGTATATATAACAACTTGTACATAATACAATTGTAAATTAAAGTAATATTATCTCAGTCAACAAATAAAAGGAAATTTTATATCAGGTAAGTGATTAGATCGACTCTTTTCCGAAGAATGGGACCACTCGAGTATTGCTTCCCTGCGTCTGTAGCGAGCAGTTAAGGCCCCCGTACACGATCAAACATTTTGCGTAAACCTGAAGTCGGGCAAATTCAAGCCATACACGTCAAACATCATTTTTGCGCAAACATCTAACAGCTCTATACACGGTCAAAATGTTTGATCGTGTCTGGGGGCCTTTAAACTAGTAGATGGTAGATGTGTAAAGCAGAAAGACCGCGTGTTGAATCAAGCTGATGTCTTACTGGTCAAAACGTAAGCAGTAGAAAAATAGGAATTGCAAGTTGCTGCTCCGAGTGAAGCGGCGACTGTTATGGCACCCTTATAAAGTGTGTTTGGGTACATAAAACTAATATCTCGGTATAGCCTGTATACAGAGTATCATCAAAATCGATTCAGCACTTTATAATTCACGAGTCTTCAAACCCGATAGACTTTTGTTAAATCCGTAAAAATCTAAAAAAGGATTTTTGCTCCATAGCAATACTTTCTCTTAAGGTATTATTATTTCCCATGTATGAGCAGAGATAGTGATGTTGTGGAGACAAGTTTGGAGATGATTTCGTCAGCATATCTTGCATAATATGACAGCCACAAATTTAGATATCTTTATAATGAGGGTATTTCAATAATATTAAATAAACAGAGGAAAATATCCTTAGTTAAATTAATGGACGATTAATTAAAGATAAACAGCGGAGAGAAAGGACCAGTTACCTTATCGGGAGAGCTGTTACAGAGGTAATCCCATGAAACACAGGGTAGTCCGGCTAGGAGCTAGGACTGCCGGGCGCTATCAATTTATTCTTAACCCGCATATTAACTAACCCCGATAAAATCAAAATTAAACGCTCCTTTTACGATGGATCAAGGTGAACCTATAAATAAATCAATTTCTCCCAATGATGTATCCGACAATTAATGAGAGAAAAAACTGCCGTTTTATCGAGTTCAATTAAACTCCTAAGGGATTTGTTTTTATTGGCAAACGGTCAATTACGACCTTAAACAGAATGGAATTTGGTCAAGGAGTTCATGATACTGTGATCTCCAACTCTTCTCCTTTCATTAAGTACTCCCTTACTCACCGGCACCAGACTGGAAATTAAACTCATTGTTTCTTCAGCAACTCCATATTGATAGACAAAACACACTAATTCTAAATGCCACCTTCTTGATATTATTCTTTCTTAATAGCGAAATCGGCTAACACTTAACGATACAAACAAAGTATAACAAATATTATTGTACATGTAATCGGTTATTATAAAACTGTGAATCGGGGATTTTGAGTTTGTAAATTTTAATTTGTCTGTCACTAAAATCGGTTAACTGAAGCACTGAGGACTGATCGGCTCTCCTACCTGAGTCTTCCGAGAATCAGAGTCGGCCGTAGCTTTTTTCAGTCGTCACTTCCTATCCGCTTTCAAATGTTTACTATTTTATTACATTGTTTTCAAGACCTTGACCTAGTGAGCTGAAACCACTGTCTCCCTAACTTGCCTTCTAAATTTGCTGCCTAAGGCCCTTGAATATTTTTGAACCGGTCGAAATAGTTATTATTTTCGGAGTTGTACGGAGATAAACGATCGGAGTGTATTTTGTTGGGAAACATTTTTGTTAAAACCCGCTTATCTTACCCTCCTCTTTAAATTAAACGTAATTTCAAACAAATCGAGTTCAAAGGTAATCGATTCTATCCCACCATTGCGGCGATAGTAATCTAAACTACTAGGGACGGCTCTGGTTTAATTCCGATAACTAGGGTAATTTGATATGTGTAAACCTGTGAGTATGTTTGATGTCTAAATCGCCGAAGGAGTGTTGCCCGCGAGCGAGTCAACCAACTTCCCTTCGTATTGTTTCTATATACATGACCTCCATGCCTAGAATTCTTCGATTTGTGTAACAAACAAGATTTTCATACTCAACAACATTGAGACAACTCATAAATATATTATGTAAAAGGCCCGACACAGTAAAACCAACCCGATTTAATTTTTCTTGAGCTAAACTCTAATGTGTTTGGTGGTAATAAAAATATGATTACACAATTATTCCAAGGTTGTGCTTTGCTCATATAGTCCAGGAGATAGCTTGAAAAAAGTGACTAACATCAAGCAAGAATTATGTGTATATGTTAATCTTTTGGCGCATTTTAAGACGTTCGCCTGCGGGACATAGATTGGCAATATCCATTTGAAAAAAAAAAAAAAAAAAAAAATCCGGGGGTGAGCTCCATATCCAGTCCATTTTGGTGGACAATGTGATTTTTATTATCCTATGTACAAAATTAGTTAATAGACCAAAAATCAAGTTTAGCTAAGTTAAGCTAAGTTGTCATTTGATATGTTGGTTATTCAAGTATTATTCTAAATCAAAGTGGACACCTATCAAGTAACAAAGTAACATCAACTTAAATGTTGGTATACTTACTAATTCTGTTCTCGGGATAATAAATATCACATTGTCCGCCAAAATGAGATACTCTCCACCGGTTTTATTGTTTTAGATGTCTATTGCTAAGCTATGTCCCACAGACGAACTTAGCCAACCACGTATTCTTAAAAGGCACCAAAAGATTAACTTATATACAAAATGCGCTAGCTTGATGTTTTTTTGCACGCTATCTCCTGGACTATTAGACTTTGGCACATGAATTTGGTTAATTAAGTAAACACACGGCTTGACATTAATGAATTTGGTGCAGTGTACAGTATTTTTATTTACACCAGCCGGTTGGAGATAAGAAATTCCTCTGACTTAGCTAATGCCTTCGTTAGTGGCGGAGACTTGGTGTCAAAGTCAGCGCGTTGTAATAAGTTCAATGTCACAGTAACGTTTATGTCCAGCAGTAATGTCCAACAGTAATGTTTATAATTACTTTAAAATATATTATTTTGTCTGAAGTTAATAAATATAGTTATCAAACTCAATGGCGTGGTGTTTGAACATTAGTGGCGAGTTGAGGTATAGAGAATTGTGATGTATTATACTTAAGGTTGACATTATTATATTAAACTGAAGACGATGAAGTCGTAATGGAACAACTAAGGAAGTCAAGGATCGCATAAAGGGCGAATCTTACAATAGTCGTGACTAAGTTGGAACAATTAGCTGCAGTCGAAGGAACTAATATAACAGCAAATAGATACTCTTTAACTCTTCTGGATGAGAGGTGTATATTGTACATAGAGTGACGTACCGTCGCACTAATAGATATATATTATATATATAACGCACAATAAAATAAAATTGTTAATAGAGCTACATCAAAAAAGACGCTATTGTTTATGGCGTTTATGTTTAGTTATGCGTTATGCGTTTATGCGTTTATGTTTAGTTTATTTTAACTCATTTCATTTAAATTAAAAGACCAGGGACTCACAAAATTAATTATATTAATATTACCTACTGAAATTCAATACATACGATTTAGTTAAATTTGAAGTAATACTATTGCAATAGAATTATAAGGTTGTAAATTTGTAACGAGGAAGTTTAATTGATTGATTAAGACAGTCAGTTGGTACACCTTTATGTAGATTATAAGATAACTAGGTGCACAACGAAGTCACGACAGATAAACGTGCACGTGCACTGTTTGCATTGCTCGTAAATTTACATTCGCATTAGGTATTTTGAATTGAGATACTCGGTGCGGTTAATAAAGTGGAGTCATACTCTCCTCGCTTACAGAAATATAAAACAGTTTTAGTTGTTAAGTTGTTAGTGGAGACAACGCGTAGACAGATATCTCCACTACACCCGTCCAGACTCTTGCGACCATTTTTAGGTCGTAATTGCTCGTTACGGACTAGCCTCTTGTAAAGACGAAACTTTCTTATTCGGAATTTTTCCGACCATGCATACGGCGATAATGTATGCTGTTTGGCTCCTTAGGTTAAATCGACGTCTCCAGGTGTCGTGCTTGGGAAACCTTCGAACTTCCGTCTAATTAGTCAGATGCGGATATGGAGTGTCGTTGAGGAAAGTACTGCGATGATTAGAGTTTATCAGGTGGTGGAAAGTAGTTTCTATACTAGAGGTAGAAGAAGGAAGCTGACGAGGTGAGTTGCCGGTTCCAATATAATTAATGAGCTCAACATTTTTGCAAAGTTATGTTGGTAGAGCTCATCGCTCTATCTGCTGTCTGTCCAAATCTGTATGAATTTCAAACTTTATGAGGTAAATCAACAGGTGGCCCGGGTTACCTCATACTTAACTTACGTCTGAACTGATGTAAGGTAATATATCTGGTTACAGGCATCGTCTTTCTCAGGCACATCCCATATATTTCATTCTTAAGAAACCTAACCATATTGTATCTTTCCTTTATATAATTAGCCGACCCGTTCTTACCCTATATATAATTAGCCGACCAACTAGAAATTATTTAAATTATTCTTTAAAATTATATGTATAGACGTTTTTCGGCCATTATATTTTTATAGATACCGTAAAAAAATAAAAAAAACAATTAAAGTGCTAAAACTTAATGGTTGAGCGTTGCTTAGAGCTCCTCGGTATATCTTCTCTCGAACACCCCTGATATGTATTCCTCTCAGCTCAAATGCCAATAAATAAAAGAAAAAAATTGAAAACTTGTGTTTTATGAAAAAAATAAAATAAAATGTATTTTTAAGTCGGATAAAACTAAACATTTTAAAAAACGCTTTTTTCAGCAGTTTTCCCCCCCTCTAAACCTTTAATTTTAAGGCTAGAGATTTGAAATAACAAATTAAAATGCTTATTTTACTGAACAATTTAAGCTATCAAAAATCACATTATTACGTGCCATTTCATAAATAACGCAGTTTGAATGCTAAGAAAAAATTTAAATTTTAAATATTCGGATTTTTGGGGGAAATCATAAGCAAATGCAGTGAATATTTCGATCTTGTGGCACTCGAATGAAATGTGGAAATTAGACGTATACAATATATAGGCCATCATATATAGTATATGATGAGACATAAAAGTTTTTTTAAATTTTTTATGAAGTAATTACGCATTACGCATGAAGTAATGACTACTCTTTTTAGGGTTTCGTTGGTAAAACCAAAAAAAGAAACCCTTATAGTTTCGTTCCTGTGTCTGTCTGTCACTCTGTACGGTTCCAATAACTTTTGAACCAAAAGAGATAAAAGCGTGAAACTTACCAGTATTAAAGATCGTTTTGACGCGCACACAGGAAAAATATAGAGAACTCAAAATAATCAGCTGTTCAAATTCAAAATGGCGGATAATTCACATCG
>KZ651128.1:1687217-1703603 GCA_001010745.2 Gerris buenoi
ATTTTTTTTTTTTTAAAATGGCGTATCTATGTCATTATAATTAAAATTAAGGCATTAAGGCGAGGGGCACTATTAACTGTTTAGTAATTTGTTATATATATATTTCTGTGTTATGAGTTCAAAACAGTCACATTTCATTTTTTGGGGAAGTAAATCAAAGGATCGAGTACACCAATTAGGTTTAATGCGTCGTCGGTGGGAATTTCATAGAAAACACCACAAGCTTTTATCTACATTGACATCCGCAAATACTATGACTTTGACATTTTTGCATTTTAGCTCATTTTTTACAAATGCTTATTTTTATTCAATTTATTTAAAAATAAATAAATAATTTTCAGCTTATATAGTCTTCGTCACATTAAATCTTGTTATCAATGCTTACCTCAGTTAGCTGGAATTTATAAAACTAAATTAAAACTATTGGCATTACAACTTTAAAAAGTATATTTTGATTTTTTTCGAATTTTACCGCTAAGATTTCTTAGCATAAATATAAATGTGGAAAAACAATTTGAGCAAAATTTCAGTTTAAGATTTTTCTCTGAAAAACCTTAATTAAAACGTGTAAAATAACTTATTTTTTGATTATTTCAACAGGTTGAAAATTCATTCTCCTCACACTTGATTTATGTTTCACACCTCCATCCGCATGGATGATTCACACGCGGATGGATGAGACCCGCTAATTATTGTTTTTGTTATCAATTCGACAATGTTATTATTATTATTATAATGAGCTCTGTGCGACTATGCAAACTTTCCCAAAATAAAAATAAACGCATAAATTTATGTTTGATTTATAAATTAGAAGTAAGCCTCATTGAAGGAATTAGCGGCCTGTCACTTCCACTAATTTAAACCTCAGTTTATTTACGGCAAACGTTCAATTCACCCGGCTTGACCTTCTCAACTTAGCTCTCTTGACTGGTTAACAACAAAGTCCGCTACTTAATCAAAATAAAATGAAATTGATTTTATATTTTGTGCCATTATTAATTCTTTCAATCATGTAACCCAAATCAATAAAGTAACGATTTACGGTCGGATATCAATCACTAGATTTGTGTCGGATACAATGGACGGTTGTCTGGAGAGGTCGTCTATTTGTCAAGTTTATAAAGGTCGGGTCAGAGTCCTCATAAATCTACTTGCAATTTGAACTATAAGGATAATAAACTTGGCGATAATTGTAATCGGATTAAATCCATTTCAAGTACGATAAATTACTTCAAACATTCGACAACCGACTTCACTAAGTCCCGATATAACTTTATTTTTATTAATGCTTCGACTTTGCGAATATTATCAGATTATCTGCAACTTCAGACTCGAATTGAACTTAGAAAACAATAAGTAATCTTTTTACAAGATATTTAAAATTCTATCTGAACTATATACTGTCTAACGTAACGCCAAGTTAGCAGTTTAACTAAATGCTACTGACTGTGGTTCACAGACACAGTTAGCTGATTAACATGCGTATATCTGTCTGCACTATAGATTAGATAACAATATATTCATGTTTTTTGGGATCAGGGACCGAGATTATATGAGGAAGTTAGTCTCGTACTGATTTTTAATTACAAAATACATATAGTGAAAATTATACATTTTTCTAAGCTTCATCATTAATTTGAGTTTAAGAAATTTTACCCGCCTTAATTGGAAATGAAGAGACGCATACTTGTCTTTACATAAACAAATACATTATTTATTTATATAATATATTACATTAATAATGTCACAACTCCGATATAAGACCGACCCTTCTCTCGAACGAGCAAGGCTCGGCGTTACTAATCTTCGCGGCAGGTAGCAAACTAAATGACGGGATACATTAATTATTATAACGACTAAGCCTATTACTTGCTTACAGTGTTGTAATAGTATTTACTACGATAATATATAATCCTCAGTTGACCTAACTCCACCTACCACGTGGGCACGAATTAAAAGTTTCCACTATAAGTGCACTAAAGACGTTTGCTGTAGAATTATTACAACGTTTCTACATATTTCGGCGAGCTCAGGAGCAATATAACAGTTAAGGAAATACTCATTAAATAAATATATATAAAAAATTAAAATAAGGTTATATTAAATTCTTTGATGACTAAAATTCAGCGAGCAAAAAACCTTAAAATATACGCATCAAAGAGCTCTACATTTTAATTGAACTCTATTTAATTGGAAAGGCGGAGATTAGACTTCAAACTACTCAGTTATATTGTATGATATTAAAACCAACACACTTAACTACTCAACTATAATTCTAGGGAATATATTTTTTTTTTTATACCTTCCCATTTTCGAGAATAATTTATTTTCTTTTTTTTAGCGATTTATAATCAATACATAATTTCCTTTTATTTAACCTGGCGATAATTTTATAACTTCTTGATAAGTGAAATAAATAATAAGTATTAAATACGGTGAGTGGTCGCGATAATAACTATAACTTTACACAAGCAAGCCTTAACAGATTAATAAATAGAAAACCCCGACTAATTGGGAAGTACATGATCAAATAAACTAGAGTAATAAACAACTACTTCAATTAATTACACCTTAGTGTCAACTAAAAAGTTCAAGTACATAATAAAATACATAATTGCAAGATCAAGTTCACTTAAGTCCTAAACCTCTATAAGTTAGAGAAAAAATTATTTAATTATATTATTTTTTAATTATATAGGAATTAATAAATGCAACTTAGAATAGAAAACTGGAACAAATAAATTTGTGAAGGATATTCACACTTGTAAGTTTACTTGTAAGAAATCCCGTGGTGCACATTGCGTAACACTCTAGATGTTTACTTGTAAAAGAATCCCCCAATTCATATTGTCTAGCACTCTAGATGTTTACTTGTGAAGGAATCAAGTGGTGTATATTGTCGAGCAGTCGAGCTCATTAGATGTTTAGTTGTGAAAGAATCAAGTAGTGCATATTCTCTAGCACACTAGATGCTTACTTGTGAAGGATTCCTGTGTAGCACATTTTTTAGCCCTCTAGATGTTTACTTGTGAAAGAATCCCATAGTTCATATTTTCTAGCACATTTTATGCATACTTGTGAAGGATTCCCGTGGAGCACATTGTTTAGCCCACAAGATGTTTACTTGTGAAGGAATCCCGTAGTGCATATTGTGTAGCCTGGCACGCTGCATGTTTACTTTACAAATCCCAATTAAATGATAAATGATTATTAGTGATTAACTGTTGAGACTTTGGATCTTTAACAACCCAAGTTCAAGTTTTGCTGTTACAGACTAAGTTGTTGTATATAAATAATAACACGTTACCTTGCTCACAATATCCGCCGACTTATTATGAATCGGCGAAATAATCGATAATAGAATCGGGTACAACGTAACATATTATACACCTTACAGCAAGCCTAAACATTCCACGAGCTGTCATACCAAAAAGTATTATTATAATATAAAATATTACTTCCAAACTATATAGAACCAGCATAATCGTCCCAGTCGTTTCTAGGTGGTCGTTTATCAACCGTAATTTTTGATGCGTTTATAATAAAAACACCTTTAAACACATTATTTTCGTTCAAACACAATTTCTGTTCCCAACTTTTTTAGTTTGGATACTTTCGAAAATACAGATAAGGTGCGTCAACGGCAGTCCTTGGTTTGGTCTACGGATCAAAAAAATAACATGATACGGTAACGGAATTTCCTTCCGAATTCGAGGGATCACGTTTTACACCAATTAAAATAAGGAACAAAGGTATAAAGTGGCCGTTGTTTTGCTTATCAGGACGTAAAACCGCAAAAATTAGAAATATCGAAATACTGCCTTAAGGGAAGCAATTTGTGGTAATGGCAATCAAAACAAGTAATTGATCCCCCCTCCCCCAAACATAAAGCTGACAACTTGCAAGGACAATCGGATTCTCGAACAAGCCAATATTCCAATTCTATCCAGCTACTTGTTAAATAATATGTATTTATTTACAAAATGAAAGTGGACAGAAACCTAAATCTAAACAAACGTAGAGAGTAAGTTGATCTCCGAATGTAGAAAGGTTGAGTTGGGTAGATCAAGTTAACTTGCTTCGCATTCTTACTAAGTTACATCTTTAGATGTTATAGTTAGTTACATAATATTATATAGTAACAATGTTTAGACAGATCATGTTTACAAAACTTTCTCCTCTTGACCCTCTCCTCAATTATAAAAGCAAAATTAGTTCATTGTTAGGTCTGAGTTATTGTCTTGTCCAGAATTGCTCTTGGATAAATGAATGGTGTTTGGGATTGGATGAGGTAGGATAATTAAAGTGCATACCTAACTCGTCTTTACCGATAGCAAGAAAATAAATTAAGTTTATGTTGTCAAACCAAAGAGGAAATGCTACTTGATAACACTCACCTAGGGTATGCAAGAAAGTTATCTAAATCTTGGTCTGCAATATCTGCAAGCAGGTGACTAAATGCATCTCTGACGTGAGTATTAACTACAAGTACAACCTAGAAAACAAATGTTTGATGAAAACGTAAAACTTTAACGTCGGGCAAATTTAAGCCCTTTGAAAGGTTTCACAAAGGGATTTTTAGGACCATTCCGTGGACAAGCAGTTGTCACTATGTAATATATTTTTCGAAACCCATTAAATGTTTATGTATAAATATTTTATCAGGTTCCACTTTTCTACCACCAAGATGTAGTCTACTAGCAAAGATGGTGCCTGACTAATGAAACCTGAAACATGTTTAATTTTTGTAGATAAGTTTGAATTAAGAGAAAAAAGAAAGAAAAAACCAGTCATGCCTTAATGAGCGAACTTTCAAAGAAATTTGCTTTTTATTGGCTTATGATAAAATGGAAAAAAATTGGTTTAGAATTGGGATGGGTGAAAAACAAATTTGATACACAGGGGTACGGGGTACAAAAGTAAATAAACCCTTCAAGCTGAATGTCGTTGGAAAGCTCTATAAGAGTACAGTAATAGTTTTTATGTACACTTTTGTCATACTTTCATATAAGAGGAGGGTAAGATGGAAAAAACACGTTTTTATGTTCTTTTACCTAAAATAGTCAAAATTTGACCCCTAAATGGACTCCAAAAATCAACGATCTCACCTTTCTTTTGATATGATTGACATTTTAAATTTTTTTTTGGATATTTTAGGTGCATCCTAGGGTGAGATATTCACACATACATGGGGGTCTGGAGTGACACATACATATATACATAATAAAAAAAAATAGTTAAATTTCAGAAATCGATTAAGAATGGTCTAAAACGGATTTCCATGGAAAAAAATTTGCATTACAAAAATTTTGAAGCCATTAATTTTTAACACCAAAAAGCTTAATTATCTTCAAAAATTTGATAAAAAGGAAAAAAGCCTGTTTCTTTAGAATGACGACAATGTTCCTTCGGTAAGCCTGGAAGCAAAAATTACGAATAGGTATAAAGATGAGAAGTATGTAAAGATCGCTGGGCGCTTACATCCTGATTTAATTGAGAGAAAAGAAGTTGAAATAACGAGTATAGTACACTGAAAGTGAAATAATAATATGAAGTAGACGTGATGTGGAGGAATGTTTGGAGGGAGCGAGATGAATGCAGAGGGAAGCTGGTGGCCACCCCTGACCCACATATTATGCACGCAGGCTTAAGCTTGACTCCACCCTCCTCCGGACTCTCCCAGATTTCGGTGTCTGTCCGTCTGTAAGGCACGTTGAATCATCCGTTACCTCTACGTTTCATTTCCCCTCGAGCCTTGAGCTCGATCTCGCCGATAAACACCGATTACCGATTTAACGTCCGATAAAACACTGAATAAAAATGTTCATGCCGGATTAGACATACGAGAAAACAGACCTCAAAGAGATAGTCGAATGGTGGTTAGTTGCGAGAGGAAGATGCTATTTCCACAAGCTTTAGTTGTTTGAATTAACAAAGTTAAAATGATTTCTAATGCAATATTATTATTATTACTATTATAAAGAGGAAGGAATTCTTTATAATAATATTTTAATAGAGATATTATTATTAGAGGAAGCGTTACGCTAGAGTGGTCTAACCACTGGACTAGGAGTAATGTTAATCAGCTGTTAGATACCGAGTGCAGCTTAACAATGCCCATACTCCCATCTTTCCTCGCTTTCTTATTTTCATTATCACGTTTCCAAGGTCTAATAAGATACAATTAGTTGTTTGGCTGCAATTACTCAGTTCACTAATGCCCTATAAAGTGCTCCGGTAAATTAAAATCGAGGCATTTTGACCTAGATGAAATTTTAGAATTTATGAGATTTATACATAAAAAAGGAAAAGTAAAAAAAAATCATTTCCTACATATATAATTACTTTTGTAAATTTTTACTTACTTATTTACCTTGCAAATTGTATATATTTTTTTTATATTTGTTTTCGAGGCCTTCTTTGATATTAACCTATCACGTTAAGTACTTACTACGTTCACAAAGCTTGTAGATGATTATTTTTCCCCTTATAACCAGTTAGCCCTTCATTAGTACTTATTGTCAATCTCTAAATTATTAATGTAAAAACATTAAAATAATGCTATACCTACTCTATGAGCTGACCAATGTATTGAGATTTTATTACATTTTGTTTATCTAGTAATATTTTTTATTAAAATAAAGGAAGATTTGCGTGTACGAATTTTTTAAGTAGCTTACTATGTATCTGCTGTTCATTCTTCTGTTTTATACTATTTTCTCTGAAATTCCCACTTCTTTAGGGGCCTGTATAAGAAAATTCTAGCATGAACTTAATTTATTTCTAAAAAAATTAATTGGATTATTTTTTTGTAGTTTTCGCAAATTTTATTCAATGATCCTTACAAAAAATGACAATAAGACAAAAGTACATTTTCTAAAGTACCTACTCAACCTCAAAATTCAAATGATTTTCTTGTATCCTAAAATTGTTTTTTTTCAAAAGTTCTCTTGTACTTTTACATTGATAAACCCATAGACAAATTTATTTGACTTTTTGGTGAAGTGCCCTTGGAACTTTTGGAAACGATAAACGATTTATTATGTACACACACATATCCTGGACCTGCTTCAATAGTTACAAAAGACACCATAAAATTAACACGTTTTTTGTGTTTTTTTTTTTTTTTTTTTTTTTTTTTTTCACTGAATGTTCAGCTTATTTATTTATGCACATGACCTTACCGAACTTTTAATATGTTTTGAAAACAATCTCTTTGTATAGAAGTAACAATTTAGGCTTGATTGATTAATCTCGAGTTTTAAATACACGTCAAGCGACATCAGGTATATGAGAACATAATGTGCTGACCAAACACATTGTCCATTCCTACCACGTATACTATCAAGTTGATTTTCATTTTTTATAGAATCCTTTTAGCAGAGACTCAAACAAATCACAAGATGCCGAAAAAGAAGGATTTTATATGGAGTTATGGAAGGGGGAGTGGCGATGACCCGTGCGATACAGCCAGCAGACTCAGGGGTTTCGTCATGAAAAACAAAGCCTTGCTGTTTCGGTTGGAACAAACCGGACCAACTCTTTAGCTTTATTATATTATTACAATAAAACTTGGACCCGACCACACCTAACTCTCAACTTGATGACCTTATGAACTTTGTGTTTAGTTGTGACCTATAGCGCGCCTTATAACCCCCCGTACAACTAAATAATAATACTTCATTATTTACCCATTGTTCTCTTCGTATTAAACCAAGTAGAAACATTACTTCAATATGTTTTTTTCGTTTACTCGATAAATGCTTTTAAATAAACAGCTCGACCTGTATTATTACAAGGCGAGTAGATAAGCAAGAGATTATTGATAAGTGAGACACGCAGGTATTTGAGTAGAATTGCACTGCATGCTAGATTACTACACTTTTTTAAATCTATTCTTACAACATATTTCTTGTTTAATATTTATTTATTTGTTAAAATATTAAATTCTCTCTTTATCGAAGGTTATGCTATTTATCACAGATATATATGAGCCTAAATTCCGATTGTTTTATTACTTTGCTCTGGTCGATTCAGTCCATGGGTCCGGCTTAAATCTTCATCACTAAATTTTGATGATATGATATATATGAAGACATTTAAAGAACGAAACACCAACAGACCTAATGAAAACATGAATAAAATACAACAAATTGAGGCTAAAACAGCAGGTGATGTGACATAAATGCTTCAGTCAGAGACATCCCCTAATATGACACAAGTTGTACTTTAGTACTTAAAACATTGGACATCCACTCAGACAGCCTAAATTTACAGATAGAGCAGCATTCTGTGAGAATAGATATAATATGAGTTATGAGTTACAACGAGATACATGAGTTACTACGTGATATAAGAGTTACTACAAATGAGACAAGCTATAGTACAAAATATGTGAAAGCGACATATTTTAAAAAACTAGCCATTAAATGTGTCGTGTAGCAAATATTAAAATAAAAAAATAGTAACTTTTATAACGAGACATAATGTGGGTCTTTTAAATAACCAAATCTCTCTAGCAATAAACTAATGAATAGGTTTCTTTAGCAAAACAGGTTTATTTAAAGTCGTAAATTATTACACATGCAAAAACTGTATATAAATATAATAATGTAAATATTAAATCGAAGGGTACTCGATGGACCTCCGATTAATTATGCAAATTAACCGGCCGTACAATTACTATTTGTAGAAAATGTTTAGAAAAGCGACAATCAACTCTATATGAACCGTAAACCACACACAGTGAGACCTTCGCAACCCAAAACCCGCTCTAATTTCCATAATATATAACTAATACCGATAGTAATTATTGTTTTATGTTTATTTCGCAGTCAAAAGTGCATTTCAAAACTGTAATTTATTACTAAATAAATTTCGGCCACATGTATATTTAGTGTTTTTAAATGTTTGCTAAAATTTCAAATTTATTAAAGTAACTTATTTTTTTTACTCAGAACATTTTAAAAAAATTGGCAATAATTACTTTTCATGTTCTAAAAAATTTGGCTTGGAAAAATTATGGGACACCTCGGGCAAAACGTTCTTTTATAATATTGATTGTTGCTTTATTTAATCCCAAAATATCTTAAGTATTGAATTAATTGGCAATTAAAAGTATTCTATTCAAAAGAATGTTCCGATGAGGTCATATTCGTTAAAAGAATAACTAAACTAAATGAATAGATAAAAAAAATAATAATAAATAAATAAAGGTTCAATACAAAATATGAAATATGAGTGTGAGTTATGAGACCGATTGCACAGGATCGAGACAAATCTACTTTTACTATTCGTACTTACACAAATATCTCACATCTCATCCTAGCTTTATCGTTACGAAGCTTCTTGCTGAAACCCCACACAGTTAGATTCGAGTTTTGTAAATTGTAGTAAGAAATGGAAAAGTATGAAATGGAGTAACGATAGAATCAAATCGTATTATAGGATACGAGATTATAAGGAATGCAATGAAAAGCCTGAAAACGCAATTCGAGATAATTATTTTGTTACGTGGACAAATAACCCAGTGTTTCTCTGACCAATTTGATGAGACCTAATTAGTTAATACCTACAAACTTTAGAAAGCCAATTACCAAAATGAAGTTGAACCAGCAGATTGAGTTTTGATTATTGATTTAATAGCCGGGTGACTCGGCGGAGGTAATCTGAACGGTGATGACATTAATACCTGATTACAACTCTTGAGTGCCCTAATCATACCCTCACTGTCCACCTCTACTCAGCTACCCAGTATTCTATCAAATCAATCAATTATTTGTATTATTAATATAATTATAAGACTAGTATTGATTAGATTATAGGTGACATTGGTAATTTACACGCTTCTAAACCAAGACAATGAATAACTGGTCCAATTTATTTGTCATCCGTTTAAATGATTCTCAATCTAAATTCATTTGAAGTGACCACACCACCTTTCTTATGATTAAAACTGCCCATCAAGTATACAATTTATTAACATAGGGAATAATAACAGCTGAAATTTTACCAGTGCCCCACACTTTTATCTTTATTGCCATGTATAATTAATGCCTTTAAATAATTGCTTTTGCGCCAATGGTCAGAATTGCTTCTATATAGTTGGAAATATTAAAGATGCACTAGGCAGTTGGGTTGGTGTTTTCCAGGTAGATCTAGATTCTGGTGGTTGTTGGTGACGGCAGCAGGCTTTCATGGAAACTAACACATAGTAGATTTTGTCTGCTCGGAGATATATATCATGGTAGAATTAGAGCGGCCGGGAGAAGGGCGAGGCTCCGGATATTTCTTCACCTATTCCAGTGTAATTCAACGGTTAAAACATAAGTTTATCCGGAGCCAGGCCTCATTCGTATTTCAACAATTATCCTACATGTTGCAAAACATTGTGCTTGTCTGTTGCTGTTTTATTGCCTGCAGTTAGCAGCTTTGGTTAAAATTTGAAATTAAATGCAAATAAATTATATTGGCATCGCCATTTACGGACTAGCCGTAAATTTTTTTCACGGGACTATAGCTGAGCTCCGTCAATAATTACCTGTTTATGAACCATCATTAAGCTCCGACACGGACGCTTCAGACCCTGAAACTATCGCCATCTCACGTGAAGAGTTTCTTGTGAAGGCTTCCAGGTCTAAGAAGGAAAGCTAAGGAGGTCTGGATCAAACACTTCCAACCCCAAATACATAATCACTGTCATTAGGAATTGAGGCTTTGAAGTCACTATGTATCACCAAGTGACAGCGCTCACCACACTCACCACTCACGCTATAAAATTTTTGTTTTTAATTACTTTTTTCCAAATTTGGGTCTGCGCCGCGCCTTGATATACATAATACATATAAAAAGACAGATAGAGATTTAAGGCCGGTTTTGGTTTTCGTAATGTATAAAATAAATAAGTATCAATGTAGATAAAACACACTCGTATTTATTTAATGTATAGTTTTAGTTTTATAACGTAAAACTAAATAAACAGATGGATACCTATATTATGGTTGTTATGTTTTATGTTAGTGAGCACAAGTGCCAGTGCCGCACCAAAGAACAGCTGGTTTTATGGTACTGTATCATGTTATCCTTATCCGAGGATAATATAATGTCATTTACCACAAAATCTTCCCTCATTTACTTTTTGATTCTTATTCAGAATCAGAAAATTACACACTAGCACTAGTGGCATGTATATGTACGTGAAAATGAGTTCTTTCAACTTACCCCTACAGTAAAGAACCCGAATTGTACAAGTATCACTATATTGTTGTGCTGTGTCCAGTGTGAGAATCGATTCGAATATGGATATAGTGACAGGAAACATTTATTGTGTGACAGAATTGGAGGAGTAGCCAGCAGATGTCCAAGAGGAGTTAAAACAGAGAAACACTCAACGACTCGTCACTATTTAGAGAATCGGGTCAAGTACGCCAATTAACTTACCAATCATTTTTCACACGTTTCTGGGTGATTTTTTCTGACGTAACCCCGTTACAATTTTTTTTTTATTTCGGGAGAATGTCTTTTCTGGAGGTGCCACCTCAAGGTCGTTATGTTTCCGGTACGGATTTCGTCACGTCGGCACCGAGTCACTTGAAATGTCCAGACTCCGCCCTCCGAAGGAAAGTCGCCCCCACAGAGATGATTACTGGTAGCCTGTAGCACATGGACCCCAAGAAGGGCACATCTTCGTAGATCACTCCGACATCATTAAACTATCAATTATATAAAATTATAACCATCAAGGACTCCCAAATAACTCTTTAAGTATTAAATATATACCTGTTTATTTCAATATTTCAATCAACAGCCTCATATAGTTTCGAATTTTGTTAAATTCATAACCCCTTTTCTAGTTTAACGAGAAATTCTATTAATGTTTTTACGAGTCTTATCAATTCTTACTTAAACTTAAACCTTTGTTACTTTTCATACGAAAATGCGTTATGTAGGGTGTTAAATGAAAGCGGAATACGACTTAAATATGTACATACAAATGTACTCGTATAACTGATTGTATTCAATAAAAGATGAGGACGACTGAAGTAAAATATAATATACAGGGTGGGCCAAAAAAAACCCACTTTTTTGAACACTTATAGCTCAGCTTCTGTAGTAGGTAGAGATATGGGTTTTCGGGGTATGAAAACTACATCCTTCTAATTTAAATACATATCTATAAATTTAAAAACGATTGGGTGAAAGCCACGCAATGACGGTTTGAAATAGGGTCTATTCCGGGTTGTGATCTTGTCAGGTATTAGAGTTTTGATAGAATAAATTACCATACGGTGGAGGGGGGAGGGGGGGGGGTTGGGTCTTTTTTTAAGACCCAATTTCAAACCGTCATTGCGTGGCTTTCACGTTTAAATCGTTTGTAAAGTTATAGATATGAAATTAAAAGTAGAAGAATGTAGTTTTTAGACCCCGCAAACCCCATATCTCTATCTATTACAGAAGCTGAGCTATAAGTGTTCAAAAAAGTGCGGTTTTTTTTGGCCTACCCTGTATATCTGATTTCGCACTTAGTACCAATTAGTCTCAGCGTCTTTTGTCCTGAAGAATTGCATTAGTCTCCAACACTATTTTTATTTACCAAATAAACGAAATTGAAGTTCACGTTTACGTGAGCGTTACGCGTGAACGCTTGGACAGATAACGTTGTCGAACAAACTCGTCCTGGGCATTGGTAAAATGAACATCTACCAAATTTTATTAAAATCGGTCAAGAATTACTCGAGTTATCGTCGGACGTTTCAATATTCGCGGACACAGAGACCGACAGATAGACAGAAAGACATAATCGAGACCAAAAGTTTTCCCTGATGTTTGAAACGGATTTCTGTCTTGGAATTTTTAAAATCGGAGTCATAAAAGTTTTCCGTTCTCAAAAGTGAACACAATGCTTCCGTTACCTTCGGTAAGCTCGGAAGCAAAAATCAATTAATTTTGTCAAAACATTTAGCAACTTTATTAGTATGTATTTATTAGTTTAAATATTTAGGAGACAAGAAAAGTGCACATAAATTTATTAAAAGGACATGAAATCTACGCTCTGGTAGTTTCGCCTGTCAACTGTATTATTTTAAATGGAAACTTTTTTCACTTATAAATGGAAAGTATATTTACGTATTTTATATTTTTAACATTTAAAAATGAAGTGGTTAGGTACACTGGACCAGTAGACACGCTCACACGACAAGAACAATCGGGGGGCGTAATAAGTCACTATGATTCAACATGAGAGACTAAAAAACCGATCGATTATGGCTAAGAGATGAAGCTTCACAAAACAGGTATTTAGATAGAATAACAAGTCACTTTGAAATAGATATATTTTTCTAAAGCTGTTAAGTTTTACTACGTAGGGATGTTTTAGAGACGAATCAGAGATGTCTCTAACTCATTGCAGAATCAATCTCTTAACACGGGCTCATTGGCTCATTATGTGAGTTGATAGCAACACTCCTTTGAAAAACGTCCCACAACCCACAATCACCTCTATACTGACGATATTTGTCTTAGTTTCTTCGAGTCGTCTAAGACTCGACAGTCCTAACCGAGAAACCTATATAAGACGACCCCGGCAAGTGAAGCATGAGCATCTAATTGTCGTTTCCATCTGGTACGGACACAAACTGTAGTCGGTAGTGCAGTTAAGAGAGCGTGATATCTTAAGGACAATACGTATATAATACGTTAATTCACGGTAACCATCCTTGCTCAGCTAGGAACGCAATAGCCATCTGATCATAATCATTCCACATTAATTACATGTAATCGTCTCAATCTGTTAACACGAGTGTTTTTATTGCACTTAATTATTATAGTCGCAGGAAGAGTGTGTATTATATGAGTTGAATTAATAAACAATATACATTCAAAGTGAGCAGATAAGAAGATGTCTATCTGCAGCTTTTCTTTCCTTCCCTCGATAATAGTTTAACCTTCATCTTAATGTGTAATTGATACAGAAAAATAGTAGGAATCACTCAAAAAAAACTTACGACCAATATAAAAAACAAATATATTTCTTTTCTTAACTATCATCCTTTCCAAGGTACATTTTCAATTCCAATTCTTATCTATACTAATAAAAATCCACCCAAGGCCGTATCGAGCACCAAATTTTTTATCTTCTATAAAATATCTAAGAAAATAAATTTGACACTTTTAAAAAACAAAGGAACTTTACGCTTGACTACTTTTAATAATTCATCGTGACAACACCTATTGTACATTAATTAATTGCATTAATTTTTTCAACATCTTAGTTTAAGACCAATCAGGACTAATGCCCAGAGGCTCAAATTTCAACTCGAACATTTTTTTGTCCTTTACACCCCCAAGCAACAAATCCGTGGGCACACTGCATAAATAAAATTCATATGTATGTAACAAAATAATAAAAAAAATGTATGTAAATAATTTAAAATAAATATTATTTAATAACTAAATAAAATTTAATACATTTACTATGTCGAAATAAAAAAAAATCATTCAAATATATACATATAAATATATTGATTTAATGCACAATGTGACTTAAAATGCTAGAATAATGTCATTATCCTGGCATTTTAAGTATATTTTAAGTATTTTTGTCAAAATTAAAATGCTTATTTATTGTAATAGCTTAACCTAAAATTAAATGCAATTATGATGATTAATCAGGTGGTGTATAAATTGAACTCCATTCATTATTAGTGAAATATCGACTTATTATGAGCTGTTTAAATTAATTACAGGTTAGTCGAGTTGTGACGAATGAGGTGATGTTTAAATTATCACCTCCAATTGAAACTAATGATGTGACCTCAGGGCTAAAGGGGCCTCTCTTGTTCTACCCCGAGCTCGAGGTCGACTTTATTCCGACCGCACACTCTAATCAACTAGAGACATTGTATAGTTAAACTTTATATTTGTCTTTAGAACGATTCAAGTCCTACCAAACTCAGGCTAATTTTATAAAATCAAGGAACCAACTCGACCCAAGTCTCTGTATATTTCAAATATTATTCCTCACTTATCACGGACTGAAGTATCGTTTATTGATACCAAAATAGCCGATATCACCTAGTCTCTTACACATGATTTATAATTTCTGTCATCAGCCGAGTCTAAAACTTCCAGGTGAGTTCTCATTTCCCTTACCTGTGTTTAAAAAAAAACTCTTATTAACATTCCCAACCCAAACAGAAAAAATAGAACCCACTCGATTTTTTATTATTAAATTCATAAATCACAGCACCTGTACCAGCCATCAGACCTTCTACCTACTTCATTATAACAACCTGTACCAGCCACTAACCCTTCTACCTACTCCATTATAACCACATGAACCAGCCACCTGTCCTTCTACCTACTTCATTATAACCACCTGTAACAGCCACCAGTCCTTCTACCTACTTCGTTATAACAACCTGTACCAGCCACTAGCCCTTCTACCTACTTCATTACCACTACCTGCACCAGCCACCAGATTTTCTACCTCCTTCAATCTTAGTAGAGTGCTAAAAAGTGGACCAAATACTATCGATTATGATTGGGACTCATTAATCCACACTGAGGGAACAACAAATAGGCTCACTGATTTATAGTTAGCCTAGTTAAAGCAGAAGAAGATACCCTCCTTGGAATTTAAAAGCAGTAAGGTGATGCCCTTTTCTCTTCCCCAGCACGATTCTCCATGTCATGGTTCTAATGTTCATTGTAGACAAATTATTTATTTTCTTTTTATCATTCTTAAACGATTTAAAGGTAATAACGATTTTTAGGTATTTTAAGGTTTTTTTTTAAAGGTTTATTTATTTTTTATTTTATTTATTTATTTACACTTGAATTTTCTAATCATATAGATCTAATTATCATCATATAGTTTGGTATTACATGCATTAATTCCAACAAGTAGTTGTTTTACTTTTTAGTTGTTCTCTTGATAGATGACAAAATTGATTTAGAGAAATATTTGAATAATAAACATATCAACTCACAAATTAACATCAACTTGAATTTTGGTCTACTAACTAAGTTTGTACTCAGGATTATGAAAATCACATTGTCCACCAAAAAGGTCGTGACATGGCCGCTCTCCACCGGTTTGTTTTTTCAAATGCCTGTTGCCAAGCTTTGTCCCGCAGCCAAACTTAGCCGACCACATATTCTTAAAAGGCACTAAAAGATTTACATATACACAAAATTCTAGCTTGATGTTAGTCAGACACTATTTTGCACGCTATCTCCTGGACTATATGATATTTTCTTAATTTATTCCTCTATATTTTATTATTTTCTATATTTTATCCTTTATATTTTATCTTTTATATTATACAAGCATTCGCCCCGCGCGAAGCGCGGGGTTCATGCTTGCAATCAGTGGTTGTATATTAT
>KZ651128.1:1709438-1734229 GCA_001010745.2 Gerris buenoi
GGCAACGGCGCAAAAATATTAAAGAAGGGTGGGACCTTTTTTTTTTTTTTTTTTTTTTTCCGTGTTATAAACAAAACAATTTTGACAGACGATAAAGGTTGTTATAAGCGTAAAATCAATTAACAGCTATATATATAATACATCAACTTGTACTTTTGTCTGTATATTTCTTGGATTAACATGATATTTTCTATATTCCGTTTCACGTACGATTTAAAGCCATAAAGAAAATGCCTCTCTGTGTCTGTTTGGTGGAGAACCAATTGATTAAGCTCGACCAATTCCAATTAAATTAAGCAATTTAATCATTAACCGGCGTATATCATAGGCGACAGCAGATATCGATTTATTAATCAAAAATGCTTAATTCAGTGAATATTGATTTTTTTTTTTTTTTTTTTTTTAATATTTAAATTGTATAAGGTTCGAGATCTAACCATATCCCGATATAGAAAATTCCATGAATCCATATCCCATCATCCTAATCCTCTAGTACAACTTCTGTCCTCTCAGTTTATTCCAAGCAATCCACCAACTCTTTTGAAGAGGAGATTGCCTAGAGATCTCTTATCTTAAAATATTGTTTTCCCTTGTACTATGTTAAACTTCTATAATGATTAATCAAATCCGCTTTATCATTATTTTATCATAGTTATTATGTATTATAAATATAAGTATTTACTGCTAAGGAAGTGTAGTCACTGGACTACTTCTTCTTCATGTCTTTCCCGCCACATAACATTATTATCATTATCACTTATTCCAATTTAAATTGTAGTTGTGTTATTCAATAAAAATTAATAATAAGAAAAAATTGAATAAGTTTGGTATCAAATGTATACTTTTAACTAAGTAAAGTATTTTCCTCCTTTTGCTTCCAAGCCCTTAATTTTAGACCTATAATTCGCCATGATTTTTCTGATCATCCTCACCAAATTTCATCAAAAACAGCCCAGTAATTTAGAATACAGATTCAAAACAACCAACATTTGAGATGGATGTTCCTTTAAGTCTTAATGTTAACGTATACGTGTATGATTATTTTTATTAATTTATTTTATTTTATTGAAGCAAGGGTATACTTTAACTACTTACGTTCACAGAACTACTTGTAATATTAACCTAATTTAATATACTAATAATAATATATTATACAGGATCTAAAAGTACTAATCCGATTTTCAAAATTTGGATGGTTTATAAAAATTTGCCCTCAGATATTCCCATATTTATTTTCACCGTAACACATTCAATATAAATAAATTATTTTGGCAGATTTTAAAAAAGTGGACAAAAATGTAAATTAGAAAGCATAGCATTATTAAAATACCTCAGTGATCTGAAGTGCTACAATATTTGGAAAACTATTTGGCCGAGCGGTGCGAGGTCTCTGTTTTAACTTGACACTCGACCGTTGACAAGTGACCTCGCACTTTTTTGTCTAAGTATTAAGGTCGAGCTTCACTCCCCCGACTATTTCCCGAATATCTCGGTAATAAGCTACTAAGCTTACCCGGCTCCTGCTCTAAATATTACTCTAAATTATTTCTGTAGTAATTAGAAACTTGACACTCAACCGTTCGGCATTTCGTCTCTCTGTTTGGATATTTGTTGTTACACAATCAAACGCATAGTTCGATTTTCTTAAAATTTGCCATGGCTATTCCGTCAATTCATTAAACTCTATGTATATGATATATAGTGTGTCCCAACATTAACACAAGATTTGAATTTGCCGCCATTTGTGCAGTAAATTGTAGGTAACCCTAAAATAAAACCAATTTGACAGCTGAGAGTTTATAGGGTTAGTAAAAATGGAGCGTTAAACGATACAGCAACGTGTTTAATACGATACATTTATTTTATTTAATTTAACGTATTTAATGTATTTATTTAGTTTTACTAATTACTAATGATTATAATTTGATTTAAATTGATATTTAAACTTTCCGTAGTATGAAGACTACCAAAAACTTAAAAATTAAATTTCGAGTTAATTGTACAAGGTACAGGTACTAATTCAGTACTTTATAATCATAAGCGTTAATTCTCGATTTAGTTCTAATGTCATAAATTGACTTGCTAAATATAGATGAATATTGAAAGCTTAGATTTGGGGAATAGCTATCAGTTACGGCAGAGAAAAACCTTTCTCCCGCGTAGCTTAGTTGGATAAAGAGCATCTGCACCGGAAATGCTGAAGGGCCGGGTTCGAGTCCCGGCGCTGGAGTCTATTTTTCTCTGTCTGTCTCCCATTATTACTAATGATTATAATTTGATTTAAATTGATATTTAAACTTTCCGTAGTATGAAGACTATTATATAACTGTTTAAGTAACTAAATATGTTCTCGTGGCTGAATAGCTATTTTTTCAATGCCAAAAAACTGGAAGACTATTATTTTGAAATTCTCTTGAAGAGCCTANCATTGAAATCAAAAATATATGTATTATGTTGTAATTTGATGGTTTTTTCTTTATGAGGCCTATACTGTTCACAGAACTACTAGTAAACTTGTGTTTAAATTATAATCATTCAAATTTTAATAATTTAAATTATAATTATTATTAACAATGGGAAATAGACAGAGAAAAATAGACTCCAGCACCGGGACTCGAACCACGGCCTCTATATTTCTGTTACAGAGCTCTAACTAAGCTATACTGGAGAACAATTTTCCTTGTCTATAACGATATCTAATCCCGATTTAAGATTTCAATTTTCTACAACTCTAGAAGTCGAATTTTACTTTTTTAATTTTATTTGTTGGTCATTTTTCTCTGTCTATTTCCCATTGTTAATAATAATTATAATTTGAATTAATTTAAAATTTAAACTTTCCGTAGTATGAATACTACCAAAAAGTTGAACAATGAATTTAAATTATAATAACCGCATGAGACAATTTTAAGATGTTATGCCTCTAAATATAGCCAGAAACGCCTAAAATATCCCCTGTATTGTCATATTCTCCTGGGAAAATTAAATTATTTAGAAGAAATTTGAGTTAATGTTAATCACCCTTTTTACAATTATTTCTCAATTCCATTCTCTTGGCTTTCAAATTTTGCCAAATCTCTTCTAGAGTTTATCTTATGACTTAAGCAGAAGTTTTGCCAAAATTACAATTTTCAAAAATTTAGTTGCTCCATTATCAAGAAGCGATAAGCTTTGATTGCAGTTTAATATTTATTAATTAATTTATCACAAACATGTTGATTTATTGAGCCAAACATTTCAAATGTTTTACAATGAAGTAGTCCGGCTACTAGACTATATTAAAAGCTGATTTCATGAATATAGATCCTTAAGACAAGATGGTTATTTGACAGGCAATCCAGATATCAGGGCAACTCCACTTGATTTTAAGCATCAAACCCGAAATATTTTAATAAATATATTTCCACACAGTTCATTATATTTTTTCTTTGACTGGACTAATTATTTAAACTTTTTTCCCAATTTTTCAAACTTTTGTAATTAGTTTGCAATACTTTTTTGCATTTAAATTGCAATTTTAAAACTGAACTGTTTTGAAATGAGTCAATCTAATTTCGCCTGGACAAAACAATCTGAAACATTGCTATTATGATGACGCGAAAATTCGATTTTGATGGGTTTACACATTTTGAGATCCCCTTGAGTCCAAAAAATTAGGTTTAAAAAAACGTCGGTCTGTCATTTGTCGTCTATGTAGCCGCTTGAAGCCTAAAGTACTGGGTCGTTTTCAATAGAATTTGGCTAATAGGTTCTGAAATATCACAACCTGTGAAGTTTAATTCTAAATTTGATAAAGCTACTCCTTAAATACTCTGAACAAAATAAACAAATGATTTCTCGAAAACGTTGCCGGCGATTTTTTTAATTCACACAAATTAATTAAATATGACAGGTTCCTACGAGGCCGGGCAAATTGATTGCCGATTTAATGAAATAACAGCATACATCAAACTAGGCATCGAAAATATTGCACATTTGAAACATTGGATGATTATGAAATAAAGATCAAAATGTGTAATAACCTAGGTTATCTTATAACAGCCCTATATACGTAACTGGAAGACTGTGCTAAGTCCGCTGGTATGGCACTTGTGAGATACTCGGGTCTCAAGTACCAGAGTATAGTGTTTCATCCCGTGCACAGGTGAAAGTACCAACCCAGAGCTATCCGCAGCTTCACCGTGCTCTGGAGTCTCTCTTGTGCAAGTACGCCAGTTTTGAAATCCAATGAGCTTCCCTCATCAAGTAGCGGGCCGTAGGCAGATTCAACCTCTCCGACCTCCACGCCTTACATAACTCCACCGTCTACTCGAGGCCAAGTGATGTAGCCTGAGAGTGCAAATCGACCTGCTCAATCAGATAGGGTAGGAAATTGAAGTACCAACCTAGTGAACCAATAGAAGTACCAACTTTTTAGGCCCCAAACAGTCATTTCTTATACCACAACATATTCCTCATAACATTTTCCTTGCCACAAATAAGTCTAAATGTCGATGGAATTAGCGGTGCAAATTCTCATCGACCTCAATTATAAAAAAAAAAAAAAAAAAAAGTCCAATAGCAGTTTGTTGTGCTCTATAACTATCCAGTAACACCAGGCTCAACCTTGAAGCTACACTAAATCTTATTTTATGAGTTGAAGAATTTAAGTTTAATCCAGTGACGACCACTAAGCTTGCACTATTAGTGTAAAACCACGAAAATCTGAGACTTTCGGTGTGTATATATATAGCAGTGTATGGAAAATATTACGAAAATACTGAACTAAAATAGCCAACAAAAAAATAAATAAACGTATAGTACGTAAGAATGTAAATTTAAATAAAATAAAAAATTAACCTATCATATTAAAAAATAATATTCAATAATAAAGTAAATTAAATACGTGCAGTCTAAGAAAAGTCATCTTAATTAGAAAGATTTTATAGTCAGTGGCGCACACAGGATTTTTTTCAGGGGCTAAAACCCAGGCAGAAAAAAAGTGGTGACCGGGGGGGGGGGGTGTTGTTACGTAAAAGTTAAAAATGTTACTTTCTAGCGTTTTGTGTGCAGTAAGTATTAAGTAAAAACACGAATGCATGAATTTCCCTACAAGTATTTCGTATAGTAAGTAGTATTTTTTTTAAGTTTGTATATTTTCTTGGAGGCTCTGGGGGGGCGGGGGGGGGGGCTTCAGCCCCTTCAGAGCCCCCCCCCCCCGTGGGTGCGCCACTGTTTATAGTAATAAGTAAACATTTAAATCTAAGATTTTTCGTCGTTTAAAATTATTATTGAAATAAAAATCCTCAGAAAAAACCTAACCGTGAAAAAAGGGCTAATTCCAGAACCCTCGCAAAAAGTCAGCCTATATCAAAAAAGTGATATCTACATATGGACCAAGTCTGCTCTTTCTTTAGTCCATAACCTCATATTACTCCTACTTCCTCATAAGCAACACTGCTCTTTTATTTTTATTATTTAACACTTGGCCAGTTTCTGAATGTGGAATAAAACAGACTTAGCAATGCAGATAATATACTATACTTTGACAGCCTGACTTTTTTTGGAAGGGGATCTGAAATTTTTTTTATCTTCTGAGTTTTTTCCTTCATATTACCCACGTGACATTTTTGTGACTAAGCGCTCATGACACTGACGTTTTATGGGTCATAAGTCAAAAAATTAAAAATATTAATCTAGTCTAGATCCAAGATCCAACTAAGGAACAACTGAAACTGATAGATATACGAAAAAAGTTTATAGAATGAAACCTTACTAGTATTAACGCAATTGTCTGTACTAACGTATTGTATAAAAGTCTAGCTAAAGCTAGGTCATTGGAAAAAATTAAAATTGTGCTTTCAGTACACAAAAAGGACCGTAGGTAATTCAACAAATCGGACGGATTTATTAACTAGCATAATAGGCCCATGGCCCATCTGTTTCAAAGTACACACAAAAAGTTTGTTGTAATGTAATGACGTGAAATAAGTGCCTTTATATACATTATGGCTCTTTGATTTGTTCTACAAATTAATTATTTAGAAAAATAGTTGGTAGTATTACACAGAATTCAGAGGCTGCATGGCGTATGGTAACCGGAGTCACCAGAATCGGTTCCACAGACGACTAATATTTTGTTTATACCGTGATACGAACCGTACTCCCGACTTAATCGGCGGAGAAGCTGTTCGCCGAGCATTTGTTTTATTGTTTTCGAGGCGATAGAAGGCTGGATTCAAAAAGGAGCGGATTTTGGTGAGGACCTCCTATTATACTAAGGCGTTTGTTGAATGTTCCCACGTGAAAAAACACAATGACGCCGGTTGGACGTTTCTTTTTATATTGAGGAGAGGATTATAGTTATTGTTGAGGATTCCCTATTACATTTTGAGACGGACTCGCAAGAGAATATCAGGTTCAGCACAAACCACAGCTCTACTCCAGTTTCACCTAGCTTTCCCACCCCCGCTAGACCATACGGTCAAATTCCACCACTTGGACAAGTACTACCACACTTGACTGTCCCACACAGTCAAGTGTGGTGGTACTTGCTTGTACACGGTCAACCGCCTCACAATAACAATACAAAATCATTTTAACTCGTAATTCCTAATTATTGAAGGGCGTTCATGACTTGTGGACGAATTCACTACTACAGTCAAATATTAGCTGGGCTTCACCTTCAATTTTTAATATTTATTTTACGACGGTTGACAAATTTTAATTTGAGCTCAATCTCGAGTGCCATTGCAATTATTTGTTGCCGATGAAAATACATCTAAAATTTCATTTTAATTGACGTTGTACACTAGTTGGTTGTTCTCTTACTACGACCTGACCTCTAGACTATTGGACGGACAGGTCCACTCAAACATCCTCGTATATAAAACCTTATTCATCACTAGAAATGGATTTAAAAGAACTATTTTCACTTTAATTATAAAAAGCAATTAAAAACATAGATAACGTTACCTGGTATACATAAAAATTAATTAGTGGAAAGAAAGCCCTCCGCAGAATCACTTACTAAGGACAGGACATCATTCGTCTACTGTAATTAAGAATAATTTTATTAATTAAATTTAACAGCGTTATAAAATTTCTGCTTCTTCGTTACTTCCGACTCGAACAATTATTTCTAGTTTGTTGATTTATCAAGTCGGAATGACTAAACAATTTTGCATGAAATAATTTCATACAAGAACATTATTATTTTAGGAAAAAACATGACATAAAATGAAGCTAAAAATGCTATTTTATAAGTATTTTAGTCAAATAAGTGTCAAGATATTTTCTCCACCAAAACCTTGACTTATTTAATTTTATTCACTCAAGAGATAATGGCAAGTCAGGTGTAATTTTTAGTATCAAAGTTACAAAGATACTGCTAGAAACTATACAGAAATAATCTACTGCGCAAGAGCAAACATTTTAAGCTCACATCTGCCAAAAATAAAAAACATTCTATTGGTAGTGGAATAGGCATACTTAATTACATAAAGATATGTTTGCATGTGCTAAAGGATAAGAGTATACACTGGTTTATACAAAGGTTTACGGGATGAATTCTACGTATCTAAGCTGGCACCAATCCTATAAGCTGACTGACCTATCCTGTGTAGTATACATTACGTATACAGTAAACAAACACTACGTAACTGTATAAACTACGTATACAGAGTATGCTGTACAAAATGTGCCAAAATAATATTTCAAAAGAATAACAATATGATAATTTTTTTTATTCTATGTAGAATTCACCAAAACCATTACATTTTGTTTAATTTTCTATTATTTAATTAGACTTCACAATAAAAAAAATTGACCTACATTTTTTCGTTTAATCATATTATTAAAAATACCAGCTAAGGCATGGTTATTAGAATATCCAAAAAGTACACACACTTTTTGGCATGGAGGGCATTCAATAAATATAAAAAAATCTTTAGATCATATTATGTAAAAGTTCAAGAGAAGACCAAATTGTGGAATAGCGTAGTTAAACCGGTTTTGACGTATGCATGTGAAACGTGGACAAGGAAAAACATAGATATGCTAAGAAAAGCTGTCAGAGAGATGGAGAGAAGCATGTTGAAGATAACCAGAAAATATAGAAAAACACATGGATAAGACTACAGACGGAAATGGATGACATTGGGAAAGTGGTAACTGAGTGAAAGTGGAGGTGGGCCGGCCATATCATCAGGGTGACAGATGAAAGATGGAGCAGGAAAATCAATCTTAAAATGATATCCAAGGGGCTTGACTCGCAACAGAGGAAGAGGAACACCTGCTCAGAAGAAATTAGGAAATGTCGTGGAGGAGCTACGTGGAAAAGAGACAAGATGGAAAATGAGTATGTCCAAGCTTTGGCTATCTCCGGAATGAAAAAAAAAAAAAAAAAAGTATGTAAAAAAATAATTTTAGTTTGATTTAAAAATCGCACTTATATCAAAAGATATGTATAGATTAAGATAGATAGTTTAGTTAATGTAATAAAATTTAATCTCCAAATTATCCACTGCTGCAAGCTGATTTGGAAATACTTATGTCAATCAGGATTTGAAAAAGTATCAGTGAAAACAACTCACACTAGTATTTTAACATTTACAGTCAGATTCCACACCTTTCATCTGCTTACTACTTTAACTTCATATTGATCCAAAAGAATTAGCCAAAACTCAGTCCAAACATGTACTTTTATTCGGATATGTTGTAAGAAATCGACGATTCCCAAAGTCCGTCCGCACACGGAGCAACTCAAAACAAACTCAACTGGAAACTCCAGTCATTTTTGAGTTGACAGAAAGCAAACCCAGTTTGTAATGAGTTGCTCCGTGTGCGGTGTCCCATTCAATTACACAAGTTGAAACTCATAGTCAACTCAAAAATGACTGGAGTTTCCAGTTGAGTTTGTTTTGAGTTGCTCCGTGTGCGAAGGGCCTAAGTCAACAGCTCCCAGGCAGGAGTAAAGGTGGACTGTGTACGTCATTTTAAGTTTCTTCATTTGTTTACCGCTCTCACGACTTCAGAAGTCTCTAGACCGTTACAAAGGTCCGGCCAGTAGCCGAGCTCCGAATTCTGCAGGTTCATCATGCCATAATTTTAAGAAGACGAGACCGATCTATCACAGATAATCTGCCTAGTCGACAGTTGCCAATCCAACTAATATTCCACTTTACCTAATAGTCCAAGGATAGTTCAAACTGTTAATATAAACAAGAAAACATTAACCTAAATGTCAAGTTTATCTGAAATACCTTTCTGTAGGTCAGATAAGTACTTCAGACTTAGATTAAAAAAGTTCGCTTGCAGTTGATTAGACGCAGTGATGAGACTTTGGAAGGTGGTGCAGCAAATAATAACTGCGAAATACGTTAACTCCTGACAACATAAGATAATAAGAGATGTTGAAACAAGGCGGCCTAAACCTAAACGTAGCTAAATATCCGAGTGCAGCATCATAATCTGCGATTAGTAATCACCGGGAAAATCTATCGGAACCACACCCACCATATTTGTTCTTATTTCAAAGGATGACTCAATTCGGTTTAAAGTACGTCCATAAAAATAATAAGAGAGAATGGCAGCTGACTAACGACCAAACCAATCCGCGATCACAGCGTATCATCTTCTCACTACAGGATAACAATAATTACCCTTAACACTCTCTTTACACAAACTCATCATTACTTCTATTATCCAATTACTGACCATAGCAGTTTTTTCATTAATTTTAATTGGAATTGAGTGAATCAGTACTTGGATACTTCAGTGATAACGAAGTTAGTCTTTCCTTTGCTTATATTTGAGATGCTTCTGTTATTGAGATGTTTCTGATATGGTTGCGTTGTAATTGTGGCAATGTTTGATATTGTTATGTTGCTAGAATCAAGTACAATAATATTTTGTCAATATATATATATTCCACAGAACGATTAATCGAACAAGATAAATAGTTGATTACTTAATTAAGATGGTAATTACTGTCTCTAGCTATATAACAATGACAAATCTATACTTAGTCTAGCAATCGGCAACTGTAATATTTATACAATGAGTTGGCAACTATGGGAAGCTGGTTTTAAAGCTAAAAGGTTATATTTCATTAAAAACTACCTCGTGCGTGTAGTAAGCATTTTGTTTTCATTAAACTCTAAAAATGCAGCATCTTACCACAAGTATTGGTGTCCTGTTTAGTTATAAAATTTCCGTTTTATTTTATTTATTTTTATTTAAAGTAATAGTAAAGAAGAGAAGGCGGAGTTTAGTGTAACGAAGAATCGCAATATCGCTTCCGCTTTCTCCACCGATTTGAGTACTGTGGTGACAAACCTGAATCGAACATTCTCTAAACCGCGACCCCCTATATCTCGCGGTCTTCACAACCCAATACGTCAACAGCACTGTCCGTCCTTCGCCACCGACATAATCACCCCTCTTTTGCAGAACTGTCAAACCCATTTGTGTTTGATACGAGTGGAACAGAGTTCTAAAAAAGAATATTCGTTCAGTCACACACCCCCCTCCACTTGTCTTCACTGTAACTATTCAATAGATTTTTTCGAATTCTCTAAATATCTAGATTTATGGTTGAGACATCGATGTTAAACTATCGACGAATTAGCAACATTATTGTTGACCTAAAGAATCATTAAACTTATTGACATAAAAAAAATGACAAAGGCTACAAAATTGGCGATCTTTTTTTGCTCGACGAAAAGTTTTTAGGAAAGATGACTTTTTTTTGTTCTCTGTTGTTCTCTTTTCATTGATGTCGATGAAAACATCTATAGATTAGCTTTCGATGTCCCAATCCTAACTAAATATTTTGAGCATTTTGAAATAATAGCTTGGTTTAGAAAGGGTTAAGTTTAGGGTAGAAGATTAGGTGGTAGCGGCCCTAAATTTGAAATCTTACTTCACTTCTCGATTTCGCCACGGGTGGGGTATGATTTTTCTTAACATGTATGCGCTAAATTTTGTTATATTCGGTACAGTAGTTTAGACTCGCCGCGTCTGCATAGACGACAAACAGTCATTATTTAAAACCAATATTTGAACATAGGGTACCTCAAAACAAATTAATCCATCACAATACTTTTCAACTAACTGTTCAACAAACTAACTGTTGCGCCATCACAATACTTTTCATTATAAATGAAAAAGTAAAAAGATGCTTAGGAAAAGATAATATGAATTCTGGGCTCAAGTCTATAGAAATTCTTCTTAAAGACGAGTAAAAAAAATCTCCAGTATGTAATAAGAGCACCAGGCTGTAATTCCACAACTCTCAGTTTCAGTCTCGCAGTTCATTTATTTCCTTAAAACCTACAAATACCTATATTAAAATCTTTTTTTTTTTATCGTATAATATAATGTACGACTTTTTTGACATTTATATTATATGAGTATGATATTTAAATCGACTCTCAAAAGAGGACAAGGTAGCAAACATTATATTATACATAGTGTGTGTAAATAGTACACTTTTACAGTAGTACTTTTTTCCCCCTGGTGATGACACTAGAATGTTTTAGTAATAAACTGGATACTTTGATGTAAAGGAGTGTACACGGATAATAGGAATCATGAGTGAAACTATGATAATTCAACTGGAAACCTGCCAGCATTAAACGTCAGCTATTAGGATGTTTGAGTTTGATTGCATGTCTTTAGTGATGGAAGCTAAATTAAGGAAATATATTTCAGGTATATTCGAATGGAAAAGTAAAAACATGCTAAGCATATTTAGAGTAGTTTTTAAATGTTTGTCTCTCGTCACAAATATATATCGATTGAGAAATACAGATTGTTTAATCAGATATCTTAGTCTGGGTCGGTGACATTCCGAATCCAGATAAAATCTGGAGTTATTTCCTATCCCGTCCTTCACTCAAAAGTGTGATTGTAAAAAAAAAAAAAAAAAAAAAAAAAAAAAAAAAAAAAAAAAAAAAACTGTTTTGAGTCTGATTTACTTGACAGATTGTATACTTCTTACATTAAAACCGAATTTATCAGTGACATCTAGCTCGGGGAAAAGATCACGGACAGGACGTCTGGTGAAGTATGAAACCCATCCCTGAGAATACATACAGTATAGGAAGTATCCTCAGGGATGTTAAGTATCGTGATATTCACTTCCACTCTTTAAAACATATTCAGGGATGTTAAACGTTGTGACGTTTCACTTTAACTACTAGAAGCACCTCAAGGATGTTAAGCATCGTGATGTTACACTGTCACTATTGGAAGCACCTCAAGGATGTTAAGCATCGTGATGTTACACTGTCACTACTGGAAGCACCTCAAGGATGTTAAGCATCGTGATGTTACACTTTCACTAGTAGAAGCACCTCAGGGATGTTAAGCTTCATGATATTAATATGAAGATATATGCTTGAAGGTAATATCTACTGGCATTCTACTTATAGAAGAAGACCGAGTCGTCCACTCTGACGTTACTCGCCAAGCAACTAATTCGACTTGGCTATTAAGTTCAGTCGAAGTCAAAATGATGACGATCTAGACATGTGTGAATGCTTTAAGTTGAAGGAGCGTAAGGACGGTCTTGTTGTTATTGTTATTTAATTGTAGATTGTTATTTAAAAGTACTAACTTTATACTCATTATAAGTCACAAGAACAGAAGAGAAACTACGGTCTGGTGGTTTCGACTGTTATCGATGGCTACTGCAAGTGAAATACATTTTGAAGGAATGAGATGGTTACTGGTTGACTTGATTGTAAGTTGTGGAAGTCAAATGAAGAACCCAGCTCCTCGTTATGCTCCTCTTGATCCTGACACGGCTCCTTATGTAACGGCTCGTTTCCTTCGACAAATAAATTATCTGCCGACGGTAGAGCCCAGTGAACCGCCACTCTCCTCCAAGTCAGTATTCTCTGTGTCAATCAAACGGAAACAAAATAAACTCCTCCTGGCTCAAGAAGAAAAAAATTAGAGCTCAAAAAACCTCAATTTATCCGTAATATAAATAATTGACTCGTTATTATTGCGCATGAGTGAGAGCCTGGAGATACACACAAGGACCTGAATTGTTAGTTTTTCTTCTTTTTTGTATTTGGGTTTGGTTATTTCTTTAGGTTACCTCATAGGATAACGAAGCGTAATTTAAAGGTTTGCGTTAGATCCGCGATTATTTGAATATATAACCTAAGTCAAAACGAGGCGTGACGGAACCGACCCCTACCAAACTCAACACCGCGTACTCACGTAGTAACAGTTTAGAAAAAAAATCGGTCCGATAAATCAAACAAAACTTTCTCGTATAATTTATGTACATTGATACCATATTAAAATACAATAATATATCTAATGTCAAGGCCCCCATACACGATCAAACATTTTGCGCAAATTTAAGCCATACGCGTCAAACATCATGTTAGCGCAAACATTTTAACCGTGAATGGGGGCCTTTATATATTTTTAAACTTGTTGAAAAAGTGGTTGTTTACTTTTTATTTTCTCCTATAAAGAGAAAGTATTGTGATGGCGCGAAAATTCGATTTTGAGATTTTGATGGATCTACACGTTTTGAGGTCCCCAGAGTCCAAAGTGGTTTTTTAAAAAATGTCTGTCCGTCGTCTGTCGTCTGTTTGTGCAGACGTCTGGAGCCTACTACTGGGCCGATTTTTACGAAATTTGGCTTACATGTTCAGAAAAATCATACCCCGAGGTGAAATCGAGAAATGAATTTTAGCTCCAAATTTAGGGCGCTACCCCCAAAAACTCTGAAAAAAAGGGAAAAAAATATTATTCCCCGAAAACGGTTTCGACGATTTAAATTAAAAATTCTAAAATGTAGTCCATTTAAATACGAATCTAATGATATAAGCCATTTTCCCGGGAAAAATCTAGTTCCTGAGAAAATAGCTTTAAACGCGGAGGGAGAGAGGCCGGGTTCGATTCCCCGCCAAGGAGAAGTTATTTTTACGATGTATTTTGAGAAAATGTTCAATAATAATTAAATGTACTAACGAAAACTAACAAATGGAAAACACTGGACCAAATAATTATAAACTCGTATTTGAGAAAGTTTGTCTGAGTTGTCTCTGACTGATTTTTAATTTTGAACAAAATCAGATTAATTTTGATCAATGTCTATTCTTGGAAACTTGAATTTTCTCGGGGAAATGAGTCATGGTTAAACTATAAATGGACTTCATTTTAGAATTTTTTAATCAAAATTCTCGAAAAATTGTTCGAGAAATAATTAGTTTTCATGTTTTTTTTTTAAGTTTAAGGAGGTGGCGCCCAACTTCGAAACTAAAGTACATTTTCAATTTCACCTTTAAATATGATTTCTTTGAACATTTATGCACTATTTAATCGAAATAAGCCCTGTCATTAATGCAACGCGCACCTGCACAGAATGCAAGCTAGAGACGATTAACATAAATTTTTCAAATACATTTTTTTTAGACTCAGGGGACCACAAAACAAGAAATATCATCTTAATATCTAGAATATAATTTTCCAATAATTTACCTTTATATACTAAGTATATGAGAAACTAAAAAATCGCCTTATACTCGTAACATTGAGAGAGATAAATTAAAAAGATGATAATTATCCGTTTTACATTTGCTTTTCTACAGTTTAAAAAAAGCAAATTTAGCCTCAAATTGTATTATTAAAATTGCCTAAGTATGTGCTTTACAATATTAATAAAACTCTCCTATTCCAAAAAGGCAATCCAAAAAGAGACTATAGGTTACCATCCATTATATTATACCCGACAAAGGTTAACTGGATTAAACACTAAATTTGTTTGCATCCTCACCTCTATATGGGCCCGAATCACACAAGCATAACACAACACAGCAGGGCACAACTGCTAAATAGGTATTAAGTACATAATACGATGAATAGGGATAAAAGTATTAAACTTTGTTATTGAATTACATCTCTTTTATGATGCGTCGCTATCATACATTGTCGAGGAAAAACACAGTCGAGGACCTCTTTAAATGATAATAAGTCTAAATTCGTAGGGGTTGAGTTGAAATGAGCCGGTCATTATTAATTGATCAAAAATGTTTAACTCCGATACGCTATCAAAACTAATAAAAAATTGAGCGAATATTTTTCTACTAGATATATCAAGCGGTGACTGATAAATATACCTAAATTAATCCACCAGAGGAACTTTTTAAACATCTCATACGTGTATAAGCCCTTCCGGAGATATAATTGATTTATATTTAGAAAAATTATGTATCTACTAGTTAGTACACAATTTTAATGAGACACCGAGATCGAGGCATAGCAGGCTTTCATGCCACAATACTAAACGAGAAGCACAATAACAGATCTCTATCTCTTATTCTAGAAATGGGTTTAAATTCTCGGAGCGGTGTGCAACCGGCAGTGGCCCACAAACGGGTTTCACAACCGACTTGGACTTAGGAACCGACGAACCTACGGTGATCTAAGTTCTATAAGTAATGAATTTAAAATAATCTCGGTTTAGCTAAATATATAATCGTTTCGACAGAGATGCTATTGCGAAAACTTTTAGAAGTGATTAAATAAAGGGAGGAGTGTGTATCCGCAGTTTGTTCTCAACTTATCGCTTCTCCTCTTCAACCACTCTCAGTTTTCGTGTTTTCTACACGTTTCTTTTATTGGAATAAATAGTTACAAGTAAACTGTACACTATATTTGTATTGTCTACGACAATGCTCGGTTGCTATAACTTATAGTGGCTTTAGAGTCGTCCACACTAACAGGGCCGATTTAACTATAGGGGCACGATGGGCACGTGCCCAGGGGCGCAAGAGGTTTGGGGGTGCAACTCAAAAGGTAAGGGGGTGGGGGGCACGGCTAAACTTTGCAAGGGCAAGAAATATAAATGGGAAAATGTTAAAAGTACATTTTTATAAAGAGTAACATTTTTCGAAAAATGAAATTTTTGACAACCCAAACTGAGGAGGTTAGGGAGGGGATAAATCTGACATATTTGTTACTTTCTCAAATATAAAGATAAAATATTGTGAGATAGATATTCGATTTTGAGATTTCGATGTATTTACACGTTTGAGGTCCCCTGAGTCCAAATAGTGGTTTTTAAAAAATATCTGTCTGTCGTCTTTGCACGTGCGTGGAGGCTAAACTACTAGGCCGATTTTGACAAAGTTCGGCATACACGTTCAGAAAAATCATCCCCCCAGGTGAAATCGAGAAATGAATTTAAGCTCCAAATTTGGGGCGCTACCTCCCAAGAACTCTGGAGAAAAAAAAAATCGAAAACGGTTCTGACGATTTTGATTTAAAGATTTTAAAATATAGTCCGTTTATAAGAATCTAACGATATAAGCCGTTTTCCCGAGAAAAATTTAGTTTGTGAGAAAATAGCTTTAACGCGGACAGAGAAAGAGAGGCCGGGTTCGATTTCTCGCCGTGGTGAAGTTATTTTTATGATAATTTTGATAAAATTATCATAAAAAAACTCGTGAATGAGAAAGTTTGTCTGAGTTATCTTTTTTCACTTTTTTATTTCATAAATTACCTTAAAATATTAAACAAACAATTTTATAAAGAGTTATTCGAAAAATAACATAACCCCACTTTACTCTTGGTACTATTTTTGAAAATTGTAAATTTTGGGTGCAGTTTACATAGTATGATATGGTAATTCTTCATTTCAAAACAAGCAAAAATTATTATTATTATTTATTTTTTTTTCACTTTATTGAGTAACACAACTACATATATAAATGTTATAAGTGTTAATGATAAGTTTTTCCGGACATTGAATTACTTGAGAAAGGTAGTAGTCCATTGACTACTCCTTTCGGCATAAGGATTAAAATTATGATGACAATAATGATATTACAATAATAAGAATTACGAATAATAATAAAAGTGATTTTCAATAATTAATAATTTTCAATAATTAATCACATTCTTAGTAGGTCTCTGGGCCACTGCCTCCTCAAGCGGCGAGGTGGGTCATCTGGGATGGATCGGGAGGAGAGGATTTCAACTAAAGGATTGGTGTGATTGGATAAGGATTCGTGAAATTTGTGGTATCAGGATATGGATAGGTCTCTAACAAAAGGAACATAAAAAATTATTTTTAAAAAGAGTAACTTTTTCTCGCAAAGTGATATGTTTTTGTCATTTACACCTATAGGAAACTGGAACTAGGGACAAACTGTATATTAATTATTTAGTCAACTTATTAGTATGAATTTCAAAAATTATCTTCTTACTCCAAATGTTAATTAATACACTTAATTGTTTTTGTACGAGTGCAATATTTACCATAAAAGATTTAATATTTAGCAATATAATTTTAATGTTATAGTATAAAAGTAGGGGGGGGGGGCGCATCGAGTCGGGGTGCCCAGGGCGCAGTGATTTTCTAAAACGGCCCTGCACACTAAGATACTTCTAGTATTGGATTGATCACGACAGGTATGAAAAATGTTACTGAGACACTGGTCACATTGTCGACTCCTCGTCTCTCAGTACTGCTATCTTTTCTTCGGTTGAGTACAATAAGTAGATTAATCAAAGATGAAGAAAAAAAAAAAAATAAACTCAACGTCTTTAAATAAAGTGAAATATCACTTCAATATAATACTCAACACTTGGATAAAAGACTGAGTAGAAACATCGGAGAGCAAAACACGTTTGAGAATGAATATTTGTAGTAATCTGTTTCCCACGTGCCAGGGGTTCACACGACACCCTAACCTCAGTTACTCGCTCACCAGGCAGTGAGGCAACTCTTTCACTTGCATGCCGATTTATTAACCCAACTTAATAAAACTCTCAGAGAAAACTCGATCGGTTTAACGGAAATAAGACACTGCGATATCAGATATAGCTTGATATTCTACCTAAACAATCAGGGTTGAGAGATAAACGGGGTGTGTGATAATGAAACTGCGTCGGCAACAGAGAAATTAGGACGACATGACTATATCACCTGAATATTCCGACAGAAGTCATCGGTATACAAAACCGTATATGTAACTATTTTAAACTGCGATTTGTATTTACTCTGCGGTGACAAGCTTTATTATGGGATCCCCGAAAACTGTGTTTGAATAACGACGCCCATCTTATTCGTATAAGTCCAATATCCCACCGATACTGTTTCCGTCCCAAGGACTCGTTTAGAATTTATCTCATGCATATTTCAAAAGATCACGACCTTATTCCGACACCAGTCTGTCAGCCTCCGCTTAACAGACATCTGGATATACTTTACATTAAGACACAAGAGGTCGGGCGAGCAATCACAAACAAACCTTTTGATAAATGTCAAAAAGGAATTCAATTTATCAATTGTGAGTCGAGGCGAGCTGGAAGCCGCCTGATCCGATCGTCACACAGTGGCACATTGGCAGGTGTGGTATGGTGGAGATCGATCGGTCGGTTAATTAAACTGTCATCTCCGAACTCGAGCCATGCGTTCTCCTCACTGCAAACACGTGAAACCTATAATTGTGGACAGGTAGGAGCGAGTTTTAAGTCGACCATCTTGTTGGGGTTGTTCAAAGTGAGTCAACTTTTCGTTTGTGTATTTTAGTTTTGAAATATATTTCGGTAGAATATCCAAAATTGGGAGTTTTGTAGAATTACGCAATTCCCTTTTTATTATTACTGGTCTTATATTACTTTGTAAGTTTCATCGCACACCTATTACCCCAATTTTGAACCACTTACCGTCATTCAATCTTCCCCAAATTTTGCACCTAGATACAACTAAGGCGAAGAATACAGAAACCAAAATAATAATAATGAAAAAACAAAATGGCGTCAAATTTATTCGCTTTTTAAGTTTCATCGCACACCTATTACCCCAATTTTGAACCACTTACCGTCATTCAATCTTCCCTAAATTTTGCACATAGAAACAACTAAGGTGAAGAATACAGAAACCAAAATAATAATAATGAAAAAACAAAATGGCGTCAAATTTATTCGCTTTTTAAGTTTCATCGCACACCTATTACCCCAATTTTGAACCACTTACCGTCATTCAATCTTCCCCAAATTTTGCACATAGATACAACTAAGATAAAGAATACAGAAACCAAAAAAAAAAAAAAAAATTAAAATAAGACCAGTTTTCAAAAATGGAATTTTTATATTAATTATTTACTAATCGATACTCATCCACCTTAAATATTATGTATACGTATTACATACGATAACCAAATTATACAATAAATGTATACGTATAACCCTTTTAGAAGAAAATAACCGACTACTGATGGTTCAAACGGATAAGATGTGTGACAAGGATGCATCTACATTTCTTCTAATGATTCTATTGTGAATGACAGCTATGACTACAAATATGTATATTTTATTGTGTACACTTTATGCAATTATGCATATTTTCTGAGCTGTTAAGCTCGGAATACCATGTTAAATATATGGACCCAAGTATGGCATATTACTCTTGGTGCTTCTCGATTGCTGTGGAATGAAGGCCACTCAGGCGGCTCGTTAGCGATTCGGTGAAGCAACTACCCGCATTGTATTACCTGCACCATCGTCTTATTTAGCTATACCCGATTTAAATAAGCTTGCGTCTTATGCTTGTAAAAGGATAACTATAGATACTTAGGGTTCGAAAGGTTACCGTAATGCTTCTGCTTCATACAAAGAAACAGTTTTAAAAGTTAAATGAAACTGAAATATTAGAGTGAAATTTGAATTCTGCACGTACTAAATACACTTAAAACTCGGCCTTATTACAACTTGGAATATAGACACTTAGGCGCGTTCAATGGTTCGGTATCGTAAGCGAGGCTCTGTAATTAGACGTTGAGTAAAAACGGAGCCGGCCGCCCCCTCACACAGAACGGCTTTCAAATCAACCTTTATTAAATAAACCTGCTTCATTTACTGCTCACCGACCATTTCACATCTTTTTAATTAACGATTAAAAACATCTTAAGTACGTGAAATGTTGGGGAGATTATAAACGTATAAAAAGTGTAGGTATTATATCTGAGGCAGAGTAAATATTTGAAGCAAGTTGAGCAATCATAAGGTTTTTTTTTCTAGGTAATAAACTGAAGAGATGTTCGCTCAAGGATTATTGCTCGTGTCTTTTCGACTTAAATAGAATCTTTTTATCCTTTCCGTTTAAACTTAATTATAAATGAGATTATTATCAGGACCAAGTACAGATCTACGTGAGGCAACCATAAGTCAAGCTAAACTTGTACTATTTCGTTAAAAACTATTAACTCTTTATTAAGTACATTTAATAAAGATACCCTACTTGGCAGCAATACAAACACCCTTTCAAAGACTTATCTAGGCAAGAAATAAATTCACTGCAGATACTCTCCAACCAAAACATATCAGTCATCCTTTCTAAATAACACAGTTTTAAGTATTTAAATCTAAATATACTATTTACAAATTAAATATTTAACTTTTATCTATTTTATTAACCTAAATAATGATAACATATATATAAGTGTGTTAATACAAGGGGTTGTAAAGTGCCTTTTTTTATTTCCTTTCGCCTTTCACGATAACTTGTAATTGTGAGAGTTACTCAATAAACAAGAAAACGACAGTTATATGCTGGAAATTTATACTAGTTGTGCAAGGTCTGCTTGCAATCTTGAGCTGAGCTTGCATTTTAATCTTAAACAATACACATGTTTATTTATAAACAAAAAATCCCGTCAAGTACTTGCCAGCAAGTTACTAAAAGAGTTTTCGGTCATAAGAATTAATTATAATTATTATTATATATTTTTTTAAACAAAAACATCTATTGTTCACTTTTAAAAATCAAGATGTGCATATGTTATTATTCTTTACTATCTTCGGTATGCGCTTATTGAATTCTTTTAGGGGTAAAATAGCCGCCAATTTGAAAACAAAATATATTTTTGTGAACCAAATTTTAATACCTTTTAAATGATACCCAACTTCGATTTTTCAAATCACAAACATTTGGGGGCCCCCTAGTTACGCCCCCCTAAAATTTATAAGAATTTACTTTTTTATATCAACTTCCGGAAATATCATTGGACCACAGAGACGCATATTTTTGTGTCTTTGCCTTATTTTTAGGACCTGTCCTATTGGGCTAGCGGGGGGGGGGACATTTTTTTTTGCGTTTTGTTTTAATTTTTAGGGGGGTAAAATGGCCGCCAATTTGGAAACAAAATATATTTTTGTGAACCAAATTTCAATACCTTTCAAATGATACCCAACTTCGATTTTTCAAATCACAAAAATTTTGGGGCCCCCTAGTTACGCCCCCCTAAAAATTCTAAAATTTTACTTTTTTTAAATCAACTCCTGGAAATTTTATTGGACTACAGAGATTTATATTTATGTATTTTTGCCTTATTTTAGGACCTATTCTAATGGGGTAGTGCAGGGGGGGTAAATTTTGGGTTTGTTTGAATTTTTTGGGGGGTAAAATGGCCGCCATTTTGAAAATGCGATACATATTTGTAATCTACATTTCAATACCTTTGAAATGATACCCAACTTGAAAATTACAAAAAATGTAAAATATTGCGCGGTGATCGCAATTGATCGCAGATCGCAGAAATTTGGAGTGTTAAAGTTCGCAATAGGTTTTCTGTTTTTGGGCAAAAAAGTTTAACTTATATACCAAATTTCAAGTCAATAGCGTCAGTAGGTTGGGAGATATAATCCAAGTTGCGACGGACGGACGGACGGACACACTACCAAAAGCATAAGGGTTTCTAGGACGACCTCGAAACCCTAAAAACAGGTATAATGAAGCTGAAATCAGATCGAAAATAGTAACATTTATCATTTTTAATTAAAAATAATATTTTTCCCTGTTCATCTATTTTACTCTCCTCTTAAATGAAAATATGACATAAGTGAACATAACAACAATAACTGTACCCTTAAAGAGCTTTTCAACGACATCCATCATGAGGCAAATACAATATACATACTACTTATTTTAACTTTTGTATCCCGCACCCCGTACCCCTGTGTCCAATTTGGACCATTTCAGATTTCAAAGTACTCCCTCGTTATTTACTACTACAAAAAAAAAAAAAAAAAAAATAAATAAAAAAAAAAAATAATAATAATAATAATTTATCCAAGAACAAGCAACGACAAATCATAAATACATCACTAGACAACATAACATAAAAATCGGCCCGAGACAACTTAGACAAACTTTTTCTCATATCCGAATTAATAATTACTCAGCCCAGTGTTTTCCACTTATTAGTTTTCGTCAGTACATTTAATTAGTATTGAACATTTTATCAAAATGTATCATAAAAATAATTTCCTCAGCGTGGAATCGAACCCGGCCTCTCTCCGTCCGCGTTTAAAGCTATTTTTTCAAGTTTTTTTCCAAAATTCGAGTTCTCACTCATTCGAGTTCAGGGTTGTGAGCAGAACCAGTGCACTTGTTAACTTACAACGTCACCTTACTATATTTCAAAATTACATATAAGCCTCTTTCACTCTAAAAATACCACAGATAGAATTGTAGTGTGCTTTAATTTAAAACAATCAGAATCATAATTACGACCTAGTATAGAGTATCTAACCATCTTACTATATTTTATTATTACATATTATAGGCCTCTTTCACTCTAAAAACAATCGATAGAATTGTAATGTGCTTTACTTTAAAACAATTAGAATCATAAGTACGACATAGTAAAGTAGCGACTAATAAAACTAGTTCACACTCTCAAATTCCACCTGAGCAAGACAAGATTCCACACATCAGATGTCATCTTCGGCAAAACATATTTTGCATCCCTTGCAGAGTGCACAGTCTGTCTGTGCACTCAGTGTACAGTGTACAGATTCCTTAGACCAGTACACGCAACGGTTTAAGTCTCGAGGTACTCTCTCCTTAGTATCGGTTCACGCAATGTACTCTCTATAGCTGATTTTGTTATTGCACGAGTATAATCTGCCCTGCTAAGCAAAAATGTCGTATCTACAAGATTTTTTGAAAAAAAAGTTTTGAGATAATTGACTTTAAACATTTCAAAGTTTGAAGCCTAGTTACTCCCGTGGTATTTGTTAAATTGCTTATTAAGTAATATCAATAGATTCAGAATTTTATCATCTTCAGAGCCTTCTTGGTTTACCTAAAATAATAAAATTAATTTGTTAGGGCAATAAGATTTATTGAAATACCTGTAGTTAAGGCTTTTATACTCTAATTATAACAGTAGGGGAGAGTGAGATTCATAAGCCAATTTGCCGTATCTATATTATACTAAGCAAAAATGCCGTAAATGAATCTAAATATGTACTCAGTATTTGAAGTACTATTTATTTAATTACTAAGTAATCAAAATAGGGCTTTTAAGTTAAATTAAATTAGTGACTTCCTAATGAATTAATTATCAAATTATAAAAATATTAACTGACATTAATTTTTCAAAATTAAAAGTAAGTAAGCTGTTATTGAAATCATTATTTTAGTTAATCATTAATCTACTTATTTAAAATATTAGCCAAATTTTCAACTTAAAGATTAAAAAAAGTATCATACACAATTAAATTCTTTGTTTATAAGAAAAAATATAAAATAGTGAGTTCTAATCTCTACTGTATAAAACAGTTTTTTAAAAAAGTACAATTAATGATAAAAAATATTCAAATTTAATGTTAATATTATATATTCTTTTCTCTCCTCTTCTCGGGCTATAAGGGATGGTCAATAAAAAACTGTTATTTTTTCAATAAGTCAGTTTAATAAATTTGCAAATTTTCGCCTATACCTAGGCATCATCAGGCCTTTGTCTGAGTACAATTGCTGGTGAAAAATACATTTAATACATAATCCAATTAACATTTCGTTTTCAGTGAGTAACTTTCCATACACAGTATTTTCAGTTACTCTAATGTTATTTTATTATAGTATTATAATTTAATATTATAGTAGGAGCAAACAAATTTTCTTCAGTGAAAAGCTTTAATAATATGTCGAAATTTTCTTATTGTAAATGAGCATCACAATTTATTATATATACATAAAAAAATAACGTTAAAATAAATTCAAACAATACCTGTATAGGCTAACAAAAGTCATTCGAGTAATGATATGTTTATTTCATCAGAGCTTTCATCCTGGGAACCTGAGTTTTTTCAGTGATCGACAAATTTTACATGAATTGTAAAGGTGGAAAAAAACAAGTCTATTTGAATTAGAAAGGAAAACAAAGTAAAAAAATTACAAATTTTATTATTAGTGTTATAGATACCTCTATCTTTAATTTATTTATATATTTTTTTTAAATAAATACTAAATTGTATACGATTTTGCTATGACTATATTTTGTTTGAGCAAACATAATTTTAAAACAGGTAAGACTTTTTGTACTTTTTTTTTACTGTTTTCCTTTGTTATTCAAATAGACTTTTGACGTTTGTATATTTCCTTTTCAATTCATTAAAAAATGTTAATTTGTAGATCACTAAAGAAGCTCAGGTTCCTTGGGCGAAAGCTCTGATGAAATAAACAAACGAGTACATATCACTCGAAGGACTTTTATTCGAAATAAACCATCCAGCCTACTATAATATTTTACACGACTAAAATATTAAACATCTTCATCTTTAAAATCTATAATATAAGTGGCAATGTCCTGATTGACTGACTGACTGATTGACATAGAATCAACGCACAGCAAAATCTGCTTAACCGAGAGACTTGAAATTTTCAGGATATACTCTGTTCATATCATAGGCGTCCACTAAGAAAGGATTTTGCGAAATTTTCATTTTTGTACCCAGGGGTACGGGGTACAAATTTCAAAGTAATGAAT
>KZ651128.1:1736495-1794787 GCA_001010745.2 Gerris buenoi
AGGGTACAAATGTCAAAGTAATGAAAACCCTTCATGATGCATACCGTTGAAAAGCTCTAAAAGTACTGTAATTGTTGTTATGTACGTTTGGGGGGGGGGGGTAAATGGAAAAATACAAAACTACATAAACTAAATACAAAAACTAATAATTATTGTGACTGTACATTTATCCGATTAGGCTCAAATTTTGTATTTTCACTGAATCAGTGGTCCTGACGACGAATTTGTTTAGAAAATTTTATATCTATTTTTCTGTGCGTCAGTCACGTCCAAATAGCTGAATGTATTTTGGTGGTTCTTGGGTACAATGTTAAACTCAATTCTGAGGGTGATTTAGGCTATAAAACGTGTTGGTAGCTTTATATCGGGCGGAGAACGGGGCTCTAATAAGATTTCAAAATTCTAATTTCTTTAACCAAAATTGCAGAAAAAACTCCTGAAAATATTTTAAGATTTGTGGAAATTTCTGTAGAAAAGAGGGAAAAACGCTGCTTTTCCCGATAAGTTGTATTTAAAGATTTTTTTTTTTTCAGTAATCGGAATCAATTACTAATTTGGGATACTAGCAAATTATCCCATCAAAGGGGAGGGGTATAGAAATAAGGGAAAGGGATAGAATATAAATCGATGGTGTTGCGCCAAAAGGGCCAATCTGCATTTTTTATTTGAATTTTAATACTTGAAAAGCTATAATAAAAAATTAATATTTGAATGCCTTATTTATATTTTTATTCATTTAAACTATATTTGGATACCTAATTAATAAGTCAAAATAACCAAATTTATTTTATTAATTACAAATTAAAAAGAAAAACGTGATATTAGTTGCAGATTGGTCCTTGTGGATTTTTGCAGATTGGCCCCCTTTTGGCGCAACACCATCGAAATATTCTCGCTTAGTAAAATAATTTAAATGTTTCTCGATGGTAGTTTATAAATTAAAAATAAAACACCCTGTAGCGAAGCACGGGTATTCAGCTAGTACCTATATAATTGGGTAACAAATCCTTTGAAATAATAAAATGTAAGTTTTAAATAGCGAAAAAAATTGTGTTTCAATATCAGTGCTAATTTCAAACGAAAATATTTGTAAGTTCCTCCAGAAATTTTGTCTATTTAAAGGAATAAAGAAGCATTTTCTTTGTTATTACGTTTTAAAATAATTCCTTTTTTTCTCGATTCTGTTATTCCTCGTCATTTTGAATGTCTCTTAGGGTCAGGGAGCCACTTATAAAATTATTTCCTTTCCATCAAAATTATTTGTATAAAATATTTCGAACTGCCCCTTCCTGCTTTGACTTGAACGAAGTCACAAATTCACTATGTATTTAATTTTTTAACTTGTACTGCGATGACAAGTCCTACCAGCACAATAAATCGTCTAGCTCCATCTTCTCTCTATTTAACACTCACTTAGTCTTCTATTAGTCTAGCTCTTCTTTAATTTAACACTGTTAAATTAAATCACTTGTAAAAAAACAAACAATAAAACACGTGTCTTTGATAAGACAAAGACATCCACCGTTTCAGCCTTTGGCTAGATACTGCATAAAACATCTAAAAACTATCGGTTACAACAGGGATTATCTGAAGCAAAAATGCCTTATCTACCTAATCAGAAGCGAAAAAGTCGCAACTGTATTATACGAAGCGATAATGTCGTATCTACAGTCAGATACGGCGTTTTCGCTTCTTAATCTTCACTTACGGCAATTTCGCTTAGTATATTAGCTCTTTTTCACAATGTCGTATCTACGAAACCTCTCGTTTCTCTTATTTAGGACGGAGATACGGCTTCGGGACCATCAAAAACAGCAAAAACCACCCCCCAAAACCTTAAAAAAGACATAACCTCATTTTCGGCAAAAATTGTAGATACGACATTTTCGCTTAGCAGGGCAGTAATATGGTAAAATGAATTTATTATTTTATTTTTAACAGCTGTTTTTACCTAATGTTGCAGGTTAGGAGTGGGGGTGTGGATAGTACCGGGACTGGTGGTCCTGCTAGTCAGCGGACTCCAGTACCCGGAGTACCAAACTCCGGTGGACCCAACAGAGTGCGCCCTCATTCTCAACTCCCAGTCGGACCACAACCTTCTCAACTCTGTTTTGTGAGTATAAAAATTACTTTAAACATACTGCCAATAATTCTCTGTTGCAGTTCTAAAGTACCACTTGAGAGTAAAATTAGTATAAAAAAATAAGATGCACTTAAAAGAGAAAAAAAGTTATTACAGTCACAGAACCACGAGCCACGAGAGTAGATGTATATGCGAATGTCAATAAAGATAAAAGTGTGGGCCACTATCACAGTTTTGAACTACAGTTTTTGAACTTTGATCGTTAGTAGTTCTGTGCCTGAAAATAGTTTTCTCCTTTTAATGCATTGATTTGTAAAAGCATGTTTTTATTTTTAATTTTTAAATAATATGATATTATTTTCTACTTTTTGGTAATCGTAGCAACAAATCTTGTAATCTATTCTAACTTCACATAGCTATCAGTGATCATCATTGTTAAACTTCAAAAACAATACCAAATATGTATAGGTATATTTGTATTTATGGCGGTCTCCCCTTTCATTTAACACCCCCACATAACGCATTTCAGTTCATTAAAAATTCAACCCCTTAACATCAACCCTTAGTTTTTAAAGGAAGATTTTTGGGGGGCTTACCTATAATTTTTTTTTTTTTTTTTTTTTTCGGTCATTATTCATTACACATAACAACTAAAATGTTTTAAACTGTTTGTGCTTGGTACTGTCAGAGATCATGTGTGAGACAGACAAGCGTAGGAATGTGTAAGGTCAATATTTTGCCTGTGGACCTTAATAAAAATGGGAAATATTACAATTAGGATAGGAGGTGTGGGGTCTCAAGTGGCAATATTAAGTACGATATTAGTAAGTTTAAATTACATAGTACGAAATACAACAATTTAAATGAAGAGAGGACGGCTTTCCACTCATATCTTACCTTTCACGTTACGCACCAAGTCCGCTTATTGGTTTGTGTGACAGAGTTAAAACAAAGTGATGACCTTGCCTTTATACCTTTATCGATATTAACTCAACTGATCTAAACTCGTTCTTCTTATCAATAAATTCATGTGTACAGGGTACACCCTAAGTGTCCGACATTTAGAATTTTCTTAATAATTCAACTAATTATTCCAAATCGTATTTTGAACTTGTGTCACTATATTGCACTGTTTAAATAAAAAACGACAATCTTTTAAAAAACAATAGTTCTTATTAGGGTTTCGAGGTCGTCCTAGAAACCCTTATGCTTTTGGTAGTTAGTCCGTCCGTCCGTCGCATCTTGGATTATATCTCCCAACCTACTGAAGCTAAAGACTTGAAATTTGGTATATAAGTTTAACTTTTTTGCCCAAAAACAGAAAACCTATTGCGAACTTTATCACTCCAAATCTCTGCGATCTGCGAATATTTTATTTTTTTTTATTGTAATTTTCAAGTTGAGTATCATTTCAAAGGTATTGAAATGTAGATTACAAATATGTATATGTATATTGCGTTTCCAAAATGGCGGCCATTTTACCCCCCAAAAAAATCAAACAAACCCAAAATTTACCCCCTCTGCACTACCCCATTAGAATAGGTCCTAAAATAGAGCAAAAATACATAAATATATATCTCTGTAGTCCAATAAAATTTCCGGGAGTTGATTTTAAAAAAAGTGAAATTTTAGAATTTTTAGGGGGCCGTAACTAAGAGCCCTAAAATTGTTGTGATTTGAAAAATCGAAGTTGGGTATCTTTTTAAAGGTATTGAAATTTGGTTCACAAAAATATATCGTGTTTCCAAAATGGCGGCTATTTTACCCCTAAAAGAATTTATTACGCGCATACCGAAGATAGTAAAGGATAATAATATATTGCACATATTGTTTAAAAAAAATTGTAATTGGCAACACTGGGCAAGCTTCTTCTTATTTTTCGTTCGTATTGGACGCCATAGGTTCAAAGTTCGAATTTGTAGGTCGCAGATCTAGTGTTTTCGGATGTAAAAGCTCGGATAGACTTGTTAATTCTTTAGAAATAATACTTATAATGCAATCTAATAATGTTGTAACGTGCTAATATACAGTATTTCATTAAAAGTTGAAGTAATGTAATTGTTTTATAGTATTGTTCATAACAGTTGCCGCGTAGTGCTTTTTACTAATGTTTTTTACTAATTTTACTACTGCTGACTAATTTTAACTTTGTAATTCGTTTAAATGTATTCCGATGTCGTATTTTTATGGACGTTATCGAATTAATAACTCTTGTTCTCCCCGAAAACGATAAAATTGAGGTTGGTAGGTACATATAAGATTTTTTTGTTTTGTTTTCGATGTTAACTTTTAAAAATTAAAAAAAAAATNTAATTTAATTTTTTAAAAAATAGAAATTAATTTTTTTTTTAAATTTATTTTTGTTTTTAATTGGTTTAATCAATTAATTAAGTAAAAATATTAATTAAATAATATGTTAGAATGTTTGTGTGTTAGTACAGAGAGTATGTACCAAGTTTTAGCTAGATAAAAAGATTTTGACAGCAGGCACCGACAAACAAGCTAACAAGTTGATATAAAGTATTTCAATTATCGAAAAACGGTCAGGTTGGCCGGCAACCTGACGCACCGACATTTGTAAACTAAAAAACCATTGAAAGGATTTTTAATCAATAAGGATTTTAACGCAAATTTACTGTCATTCGTCAATAAGATTAATGCTCTCTACTGTAAAACTTTCGTCTTCAATTCGATGACAGGCGAGTTTAGAGCGAAGATTCGTAGACCTTAAAGACAAAAATAAATATTTTTCTCATATAAACGGTAAAAATATACGTTTAGACGTGAAGTTTAAAATTTCCCTTCCTTCAATCGAAAAAAATAAACCTTTTCTCGCATTCAAAATTTACTTTCAGCAAGCAGCCAAGCATAAAAGGAGATCTAAGGATCTTTTACTGAAACCTTTAACAAAGATGAAAGATGATACAATAAACAGGTCAAGTGTATGCTAGTCAGCACACATCGAGGGTCCGTAGGCCACACTGTATTGTTTAAGTAGTCCCCTATTGATGTGTTTTTTAAAATGCTAAAAAGCCTACTTTGAACTAGTATATGGGTCCGATATTCTCAAAACACAAAAAAAAACTTCTGATTACGTATTTTTTTGCCTCTGAACCGGACTAAAAACATAAATACATCAAAAAGACCAAAAATAAAAAAAAAAACGTATTTTGTCAATAAAAAATAAAATAATATTTTTTTCGAAATTTACAAAAGTGGTTTTTTACTTTTGATCGATTTTACGTTTTTCAGTTTTTTTACACTTCACAACTCGCCTACGCTAGCCCTATCCAAGCTTATTACCAAAATTATAATATATTGTTGTTATCAGTTCGACGTACCCTTTCAATGATCCATGAAACCAACACGGTGTCCAAAAAAATAAAAAAATTGTTTAACCCTTAAGTTTTGTTACCCTAATTTTTTGTTAAATATGTTTTATCTACTCACGGCAGCAAAATTAAGCATTGTTGTACTGTTATCAATCTGCAAAATGTCATTTTTCTTGATTCATTTGTAACATGTCAAAAAAACATGCAGCAAAATAATAAAGTGTCAGCAATACAACCAACAGACTGTAACATTTTAATAAAATATTTACGTAACTATCCAGTATGCAGCAAAGGAAACATTCCTGACTTGTTTAAAGATAACCTGTTTCGGTTACACCTCAGCAGTTATTTAATATTTTCCTGCCTCGGCTTAGCCTCGCCAGTCAACATGTAATTTTCCTTTTTATAAAAAATAGTAAATTTAAATAAAATAAAAAATAGTAAATTTTTAAAAAATAGTAGAATAGTCAATTTCCTGCCTTCGCTTCGCCTCTGTAGTAAATTTGTTTAGCCTATCCTCGTCTTCGGGTCAGAACTAAAACTTAAAAACTGGTCAGCAAAATTCTATTTTGCTGCCAAGTAACATAAATAACTATATATAAATATACACAAATCAATTTAGAAAAGGGTTCACCATCAAAGAAAAATTATATAATAAATAACAATTTTAAGTCGCTATATTTTTAAAATGTGTGGGTAGGTACATGACACATATATGCCAAATTTCAAAGTGATCGGACGAAAGGTGTAGCCGTAAGAGCAGGAAAAAAAACAAAAAAAAAAAACAAAAAAAACAAAAAAAAAACGGATGGACGGACAGATAGACACACGCAGGAAAATATATGGGTCCTTGGTTTTGCCTACAGACCCTAAAAAAGTAGGAAAATATTTAAGAAACGAGGGGAAAGTAAAAAAAAAACTTTCTGGTGAATTTTACTTATAAAAAAGAAAGGATACAACAAATATTGAAGTGGTTGTTTGTCCTAGTTGGAAATATGTTTCTAAGGATTGATTGTGTTTCAGCCCGTACCAGCCATCTCAGACTTGTATAACGTACGATGCAGTCAATCAGGCTTACATCGAGGCTAGAAAGCGCACCCGTGAGTATCTTCAATCTATAATATTTATTTTCAAAAAACAGTGCTACACATTGGTTGTATTAAGACCCATACACGGTCAAAATGTTTTAATGTTAATATTGTCAGCAAACATTTTAACCGTGTATAGGGCTGTTTGATGTTTGTACAAACATGTTGTTTGACGTGTATCGTGTATGGTCTAAATTTGCCCGACATCAGGTTGATCACGTATGGGGGGGGGGGGCCTTTATAGTCAACATGGAATGTTTTATAAATATTTAAATACTGAATGAATTCTTTAAGTTAAAGGTTTATAAAGGTACATTCATCCTGTGTTAACATTCCCAGTTAATAACATTCATTATTACATTATGTATACCTATATAATATACTTTTTTAAATTATCTATATACTATATGATAAAGAGAAAGAACTGTCGGAAAATCAAATTTATTTATAAAAAATTGCAGTTCTATAAATCTAGACAATTTATTGCTCTAAAACGAATCTCAATTATCTTTATAAAGAAACAGATCAAGTAATATTTTTACATAGATTATAAATATGAACTGATGGAGCACATAGTAATTTGTTTGCCACCACGACAATTTTCTGACTGAACGTTTAGTGGGTACAATAGTACAATGGTCCTACTTCTCCTCAAGTTTTCAGTTAAAACTTTTAGTAGACAGATAGAGTCACTTACCTACGATTAAGGCCAGGTCTGGTCAAGGTACGGTCCTGTCAAGTCAGGATCCCTTTCTATGTTTTATGAATGGGAACATTCACACATTGTAGTCCTGGTCTGACTAGTTATCTGACTACTCTTTATTGATACCTAGATGTGTTTTTGTGCCCTTTTATTTTACATTGTTTTTCTTGTTTTGCTATTTTTCTCATATTTTATCGGGATGGATAACGAAAAAAAAAATTAAATACATCTGAGAACAAAGGGGTTTTATAACTTCTTCACGCATCTTAGAGAGACAATAGTAGAAAATTCAGATATTTGTAACCTTATGATTTTAAGTTCATTCTTTTACGTAATTATTTTACATTTTTTAAAAAATATTTATAATGCTCCATTTTCTTAAAACTAATGTTTCAATATTAATTTATATCAACAATAAAATAGCAATATTATTAATAGATCTGGCTAGGGTCAGACACTGAGAACAGATTGGACCAATACCGGGGCGTGACCGTGACCATTCCTGACCGTAACCCTAGGAGTGAATCGACCTTTACAAACAAATTAATATATCTTGATTCATCCAGTGTTTACTGCACACTAAAGGCGACGAAAACATAAACTCGACTCAATTATGAATTATTAATTTTCTTACTCCTACATAATCACTTACACACAATTAATAATAACACCAAAATTAATTGAATGGCAATTACTTACTCGTACCTATAATAAAAAAAAAAATCAATTACTTGTTGATTTATTAATCTATAATTTACTTCGTACAAATAAACGTATTAAACTTCAGTAATCAACTGCTAGTTAAGATTTAGTCGTCAATCTTAGCAACCGTCAAATGTTTTGACTGGACAAGCGTCTCGCTTCAATAGAGTCAGGTGCACACGGGTGTGGTCTCTAACCTTACCTCAAGGTTGCCCCACTTACCCAACAAATAAATAACTACTTTTATACCTTTAGCAGTCTCATATATTTATAACTCCTCCCTATAATTATTATTTATAAAAAATTATATANTTATTTATAATGTTATTGTTCATTGTAAACTTGAACTAATAAAAACCTTATTTTTAGGAATCGTTTGACTTCCCGAATTATTCAAGAATTACATATATATATATATATATATATATATATTAATAAACACATACATATATATGTATAAAATGTGTAAATATTTTTATGTTTTGATTTATTGCATATCTAAATAAAAACTTGTCCTGTTTGAGTAAGTAGTTCCCAATAAAAATTCATTGAACCTTCTACATGTATCATTATGTAGTTATGTATACCCATTTATGTATATGTAAATACACGTTAGGTGTAGTCAAAAACGTTTATTTATCCTTACATCTTTAGAAATTAATTGAAATTGAAGGCTCCGATTACATTAGCTATTATATGACTGTACAGGTGGTATGTATGTACAAGAGAGTGTTAGTAACAGGTGTTAGTGTGAACTTGACCTAATATTTGATATATGGCCTTGATATTGTTTAAATATCAGATTTAGAGTTGGGCAGAACAGCTTTGTAGCAAATTTCTTATGGATTTATAGTTGAATCGTGCTGCTCTCCAATAAATAAATTTTAAAAAAAACTTGACTCTTACCAACCATACGTTATTAACCAATACATCAAACACATAAATTTAAACATTTGTTGTTTTACTCTTAATTGATCTACTAGGGTGGTGAGAGAAGGGGGTGTTTATCTTGACACTGTATTAGTGTAGCATCTACGTAGACGGGAAGGTGTTTAATGTACTTTAAACTACTATGACTACTACTTTAACTACTATGTGTTCAAACTACTAACTAGATGGGTAAAGAAACTAGAAGCAAATCGGTTTGCGATCATGATATAAATAATCATGAGTTTATCTTAAAATATTAAGAAAGAAAACAACTTACTTGATTTGAAAAAACATCGAGCTCCATTGCAGAGGTAATAATTTATTTATTAAGTGAGGAACCGGTAGACATCCCTCCTAACTAGGATAATTTCTTCAGCATCGTTCCATTAAGGATGATTCTAACTAACAAACTCGTAAAAACACCCAAACCTTTCCTTTATCATAAAACAAATATAAATAAATAAACCATTTATTAATCGTACATCCATCATTCATAATAATTACATTAATAAAACTATAATACTATATATATTTAAATGATCAAATCAGCAGAATACTGAGGCATTTGCCTTTATCAAATTTTAGCTTTAACTTAAATGACATTTTTATAGCAGGCTCGATAAAATGCTCCTGATAGTTCCTAATCAAGAGTCTAAACTTCCCCTGCTGTCGAAAATTATTATGCAATTATAGCCGACAACCCGTACTTTGCACACTGCAATACATGGGACTTCGGTACAAGCCACCTATAAATCAACAAAACCCACTGCATTGCCCTAGGTCAAAGAAATGTATGAGAGACACGTCAACGTACGGAGGCGAGACAGCGACCGCTGCCGGTGAATCGATTCTTTACTGGACTCAAGGGAAATCGGAGGCGCTACAATAAAACGAGGTTTGCACGGTGTGTCCAATAGATTCCGTGAGAGCGGATACAATCTAGTCGGTTCTAAAACTAACCGGATTACATGGAACCGGGCGGTGAAATGTTTTTTCCCTTTACTGAGACTATACGTCGCGCCTTACTCACGATCCACTACTTCTCCTCTGAGTCGTAGGCCACTCTCCACTCTTACAACATCTCGAAGTGTAATGAAGTATAGAATCTTCTCCCCAAGAAGCTTTATCGACTTGCACCGTTCCAACAAGGGACTTTCCACGACGTAAATCCATAACCCGTGGTCCCCTCGTGGCAAACAAACTAAGATCGATACTTAGATCGAACTTTCGTTTATTTTAGTTTTTTTATGGATGTGTAGCAAGAGGTTTGTTAGGCAACAACATCAAAGGATGGGAAATTATAAAAACTTGATGGGGTTTAGATAATGAAGGGCAATTAAGAGTGGTATCTAGTAGCAATATTTATAGAAGTTTTCCAAGACGCGACTCCAGCGATAGTCGCTCAACGATGTTAAATAATCTCCCAGTGACTATCGCTTGCGCATCTATCGCTGGAGTCGCTTTTAGGAAAATAAAGTTTTAGCAGTGATATTAAACCGGATAGAGCGGTAGTTGGCAGTAGCCCGAGTCTGAAGGTTGCAATGTTACTAATGCAAGACAAGTCTACAACTCAGATCCTGTTGTCAGAAGAAATTCTATATAAGTTTTTCATTTAGTAAATAAGTGACACTATTTCAACTACAATTTACAGTAGACAACACTATTCATCTAAATGCAACATTGCTAAAAATGTTATTTAGATAATGTAACATCTACAGTTATCGTATAAATTTTTATCACGTTAAGGAAATTATATAAAAATGTGTTTAAGGATTGTAAAGTAGTTAGTGCTTAGGCGTCAAGAGTCAGTTAAATTACAAGTGTACCTAGATCCTCTTTCAGGACCAGCTTCATTCTAAATGTCGCCTCGACATCTCAATTACTAACAAATTCATACTTGCATTACCAAGCCTTGCATACTAACAGCTACCTATCGAGAAATTGTGGCAACTTTAAAAAAGGACCGAATAAAGAAACTTACAGACAATCCACGGCCAGAGTATACCTTCTAACGATGAAAGATTTAATAAAGTTGGAATACCCCAGAGGAATCCCAAGAGCGCGCAATCAAACCACAAACGCAATGTTAGTTTACCCAATGACAGTAGACTAATTAAGGTTAGTCGAGGCCGGAGATCAGTCCCAACAATTCAGCCGTAAATGGCCGCAGATCAGTCGTAAATGGAGACGGAACGAGAAACGGTTTAATAGCGGAGTTATCGGCGTCGAACCGGCGCTTGATAACGAGGAGCTAACGAGTATATCTGAACCTAAGTGGACTGTGGGATTGGCAGCCTTGATCAGAAGCAATAAATGAAATAGGACGGGTCCATTATAGTGGGAATCAAATTGCTACCGGAATCCATCCCTCGATCCATCCACTATTAAGCCTCGCGTCTTTATCTGACAGCATTCTCCACAAGCATCTCCGCCATTAACATTCCCGTATAACATTTTATTTAAACAATTAACTTAAAAGTAATAATAAAAACAACTTATTGTTTGTTTAAACAATAAATTAATTAAAGCTAGGTGCGAGAATCTCGTCCGGCGGACTTCACAGAAAGTATACTTGAAATATAATTCAATTCAGAGACAACTTGGAATAAATTTTAAATTTTTTTCATGTCTCTATTCACACAAAATTTTTCTTTTTACAAGACTGAGGATTCGCTAACTTTACAAAGCTCCCCAAATCTTTCATCTCCGGAATTCAAACCACTATGAGAAGAAAGAATTTGTCGTGGGTCCTTTAACCACTTGTTCCTAGTCATCTAAATTGCTTTTACAGTGATATAAATAAAATGCGTGTAGTTCATTAAATGATAATAAAACTTTTGGAATATTTCTTTTTTACAGTTGATAGTTGTAATACGTACATCAAACATTAGTCTTGTAATGTGAAAGTTCATTTTCTCACAATCATGTTATATTTTATTGATGATAAAGTAATTTTTCCATGCATTATGTATTAAGCTAAAAATATTCAGGAGAGAAATAAAATAAATCTCACTTTCAGATTACAGTCCTTGTAATAAAGGTTTCCTGCACTAATGCAGATGTTCCACAACCTGATGTAAGATGTAATTGATCAGTGTGTTGTTAAAAATTAGAGAGTGGGGAGTTTATTACAGGAGATCAACACCCTTTGACTTTTGAACCTCTGAACTAAACTTATTGTGCAGTTCGAGCTTATGTATATAAAATATATAAATAGTTTGATCTCGTGAGAGAGTAATATAATGAAGGAAAGAATGCTATTTCTGACCTTATAACAAAGTTGAGTAATGTGCTGTCACAAAGAACATTAATGTGTTATCTACTCTATTCACTGGTTATAAATACAAAGTTCTGAAATTAATTTTTACTCAGATATCCTGCAACTCAATTATGGGCACTAAACACAAAGTGTATTCATAATACCTGCAACATACACATAATTACTTGGTCCAGTGTTTTTCAATACTTAGGCTAAGCCGTTTTTTATGGTAATGTAATATCATATAAAAAGATTCCTATGCAGATGAGGAATTGAACCCCGATCTCGAGCGGTTTAAAATGGCATCGTTATTTTTTTTTAGACATTATATATTTCTCAGGGATATTTTTAAGAGAAACGAGCTACAATCTTTTTTATTTAAGTTTATCGAAATTGTCGGGAAATTCAACTCTAAATAAGCTTTTTCTGAACATATATAACTTCATCGAGGAGTCCGGTATGGTCTACTGACATGTTTATTATGTGTTCAATTTATAGGTTTTGGTATTATTCATACTAAGGAACGTTTAAATTTTAATTTAAATCATATGTAATGATAGTAATTATAATTTGTTTTAAATTAATATGTATTATGTGTTAAAAACATTTGTGGACTCAAACGACATTATAGCAAAAACGGGTCGTCATTTTATTTAATTTTTCTTTACAATACATTTATCTTTATACTCGACAATAACAGAAAAAAGTCCAGTCATGCACCATGACTTAATGAGCGAATTTTCAAATAAATCTGCGTATTATTGGCTTATGATAATATAGGAAAATTTTGGTTTAGAATTTGCATGGGTGAAAAAAAAAAAAAAAAAAAAAAAATGGTACACAGTCAAAAATGGTACGGGGTACAAAAGTCAAAATAGTATTTTCCTTTCAAGATGCAAGTCGTTGAAATGCTCTTTAAGAGTACAGTAATTGTTGTTATGTACACTTTTATCATATTTTCATATAAAAGGGGGGTAAAATGGAAAAAACACGTTTTTATGCTATTTTTGACCCTAAATTGTAAACATTTGACCCCTAAATGAACTCCGAAAATTCTGGCAAACAAACTCATCCTTTCTTTTGATATTATTGACATTTTAAAATTTGTTTGAAATTTTTAAGTGCATCCTAAGGGGAGATATCGTCTGGAGTGACACATATATAAATATGTATATATATAAATAAATGCATTATAAATATATACATACATACATATATACATAAAAAAGTGTTAAATTTTAGGAATCAATTCAGAATGGTCTAAAACGGATTTCCATGGATAAATTTTCAAAAAGTCGCATTACAAAATTTTGAGGCCATTGCAATAGTGTAATTTTTTTTGAAAATTCGCTAAATGAAGCTAGCTAGAACGACTATAACAAGAAAAACCTTATTACCTATACCTATTGTTGCTTTTTTGGCGTTAAACTAATCAACTAATGTAGCACTATGTTGAATTAAAATGTGGTTGCTTAATTTAAGGGGAGGTGAGAATAATAAAGACTGAGTACAATTTGTATATTGTTTGTTGTTAGATGTGAAGATGCCCCGAGGAGAGGAATGGGAGTCTGCACAGGTCGCTAGCGTAGGAGAGCTACTCCTCGATATCTCGGCCTCCCTTGCCAAGGCGTAAGTCTTTCATTTTTTTTTTTTTTTCCTTTTTTGGCATTGGGTACCAGTTATCCACGGTCATAATTTCATTGTGTTTTCTCTAATACTAAATTGTACATTTTATACATGCAACATTGTGTATAAATGAGAATAAGAGGATCTGCTAGACAAAATAGATAACTAGTTTTGAATTTTGTAGATGATTGAATTTAGATAGATTTTGAATTAAAAAAAATTATAATAGTTTCTCTCTGGCCAGAATAGGTTTTTACAAAACAATATTATGTGTTCAAGGTCTTCTATAGTACATGTATATACAGGGTGTCCCAGCTAATATGGGACTGCGAATTATCTCCGAAACCATGATAGATAGAAAGATGTGGTTTTCAGGGTTCGATAAGGCTGTAACTGTGCTTACAGAAAAAATGCTTAACATTTTCTGTGATCAGCAAAAGTGTGTGCAGTCTACAAAATTAAAAAAAAAGTGAATAGGAAGCCAAATTTTTAAGACTAGATTTGGCTATGAAAATAAAAATATTTTACTCTCGGAAATTTTTCGCTCTGAGCATTGCCTACTAATGCTCAGAGCGAAGATTTTAGAGCCCTGGATGAGCTAAAATTAAAACTTTAAGTCCATTTTACAATCTAAAATTTATACCTAATATGTAACTGTTTTTTGCCAAAAAAAAGTATTCAGCATGGCTCAAAAAGTAAAAAAAATAAATAATAATAATAATGCATGTTTCTAAGAAAGGATTTGGATTCTATGACGAAAAATAATATTTTTTTGTCTCCTGAATTATTTTCTTAAATCCATTAGTTTAGCTGTAAAGTGGACTTTACAGCTACGTTTCAATTTTAGCACGTTCATGGCTCTCCAGACGGCAAACTAATGCTCGGAGCGAAAAATTTCCGAGAGTAAAATATTCTTACTTTTGGCCGTAGCATCCAAATCTAGTCTAAAAAATTATGTAAACTGCACACAATTCTGCTGACACACAGAAAATGTTCAGCATTCTTTCTAGATCGCATTTATAGCCATTATCGAACCCTGAAAGCCGCATATTTTTATCAATCATGGTTCCGGAGATATTTCGCTGTTCCATATTAGCTACACCCTGTATTTTATATTTAATGTAGTAATTAAAATGTAGTAACTGATTATCTCCTCAGTTGCAGAAAGGATTTAAAATAATCAAAGGAAAATACTAGATTTCCTCTCCTTTGGTAAAACGGAAAGAACGATTTAGCTTCGTAAAGTTGAACAAACCCGTCTTTTTTGCACAGTGAAACTCGATTCATATGCTACAATATAAAATTTAATTAATTTATAAATTCCAAACAACAACGAACTCCAAATTATAAATTAACTTTCTATAAAAACCGACTGTTAAAAATCATTTGGCTCCGCTCTTAAGTGAACAAGGTTATTTACTCTACCTGTTTTAATTTCCAGCCTGGTTAGATAGCGATTACATGGTTAAATTGGTTTTTAAATTATCAATGCAAAAAACTTGTCGGAACCGTGGCTCTAAATTTAGCTATAATTCGTGTTGCTATTTCGCTTCGAGGTATAATTTTTTTGAAAATGATGACCGAAACGTTAGACACATCAATACGTAAATCAATCAAAATGTCCAAATAAAAAATTTGCGACTTAACAATAAATACCTCTCTGCAAATCTGCACAAGTTATACAGCAGGAGTAGCTAGGGTTTATAGCGCCACCTCAACACAAAATAAAAAAGGTCGCCGAATTCAATTTAGCGCCTCCACTCCACTATTAAGCCACTATAAAAAGTGAATTAAAAAAAAATTGATTATATTATACTAATTTATAAATTATTTATTTAATAAATCTGTGTGTTGTTCTTGTTCTGGCGATCCGACAGACCAACACGACACGTGTTGTGCAAGTTTAGTATAACTCCGATTGATATTATCAACACACTAACTTAGCTGATTTCATCAATATCTCATCATTAATTAACATAATTTTTATACAGGAAAACGACTTTTATGGTGAGATTCTATCTTAAATGGACTAAAATCAAAACTAAATTTGACGCAATTAATTATAAAAATATAATAAAAAAAATAAAAAATAAAAATAAGACTGACAAACTGAAAATGGATTAGATGCCGTTTTTTACTTCTTCTACGTACCAACACTACAAAAATAAATCAATTTAAAATAATAATTAAAAATTATTATAATTACAATATAGCATAAATAGTAAATAATAAATATTATTTAATTATTCAAAAATATTATTTGTTAAACGATTAAAATGAATAACGTTTGATTATTTCTTTATTTACTCTTTTGTTTATGTTATTAGGATAATCTTAGTGCAGGCAACAACAACAAAATGACCTTTGTTTGAATTAGTTAAAATTTAATGAAACAATTTTAATATTTGTTTCAATAATAAGTAAGTCTTTGTTTCAACTTAAAATTTACCGACGCAACTACCTCATATTAAACAAGTGTAGAGATATATAAGGCTTCACTAGCTAGCGAGTCCAACTGAGCCATCGAATTCAGTGGTGAAGGCACTATATCACCATGCCCCCTTATCTGGTGTTGTGTTCCCTTATCTGGTGCAGTGTTTTATGAAATTATTACTAAAGATAACGGTCGGTTTGTCTGACAGATACGGTATGAACGTAGAAGACATCGAGAAAGGACTGCCACTGATCGACACATCCAAAACCCTGATCAAAGAGGTCTGTCCCGGGTACCTGAGCGACGTGGCTTGCGACCCTGGCAAGTATAGAAGACACGACGGACTCTGCAACAACCTCCAGAACCCCAGCTGGGGAGCCATCAATACACCTTTCACCAGGTAAGCAATTTCACCACGAGTTACGTCTGGACTGTACAAGGTAATGTACCAGTTTAAATAATTGCATTCTGTTTGTGCAGACTCATGTCACCTCAGTATGCCGACGGTATGACCCACCCCAGAGAGAGTGTACTCGGTACTCAGCTGCCCCTACCAAGAATCGTATCCAGGACCATACACCCTGATGAGGGTTACCATGACCACGCTGGCACTGTCATGGTCGTAGCCTGGGGACAGTTTATGGATCACGACTTCACTCTTACCGCTACACCACTGGGTAAACAGCAGCTTTTTAACTTAGATATTATGCACACTTACATGTCGCAGTCTTTTTTTAACTTATTAGTTAGTAGGTTCTTTCCAGTGTTAACACTTCCACATAGATTCAACACCGAAAGCCATGTATTTTTGTTTAAAAAATGCGACAAGACAACTAACAAATTTTGTACTCATGATCATGGAACCACCAGTCTGTTATTTTTAACTGTCTATGAACAAGCTATTTCCCGCAGATTAACTTAGCCGATCACATATTCTTAAATGGAACCATAAGATTAACTTGTAAGTAAACAAAATTCTAGCTTGTTGTTAGTGTTAGTGACACTTATTTAACGCAATCTCCTCTCCTATTGATGATGTTGACGTCATTATTGGAGTGAATAAGTTGTCGGAACAACTAGTTTCTAGTAAAACTAAATTCAAAGTTTATTTCATTCAGTCAACGAGTTTTACCGAAACAAAGCTGCTATTTTGTGTAAAATGTCTCCTAAGTATTTGTTTGTCGTTTTTACTTTGCAATAAACGGAAAATGATTGTGCTTGTGGATAGATCGGAGGACGAAGAACGAGCCGGAGGAGTGCTGCCACAGACCACCTCATCTCAAGCACCCCTACTGTATGGAAATCGAAATCCCCGAAGACGACTATTTCTACAGCAAGCTTGGTGTCACCTGCCAGGATTTCGTCAGATCCTTCCCTGCCGTCAGGCCAGGATGTAAACTTGGTAAGGTCTCGGAGTACTTATTAAAACTGCACCGCAATTTTATTTACACAATCCATAACCGTTAGCTTCAAATTTTGCCTGATAAATAAAAAGTCACGAAAGAAAGCTCTCCATTTTTCACATCTTTGTTTGTACATTGACGATTTCACGTTTTAAACAGGACAAAGGACAGGCTAAGACATAATATTATCCTTACTATCGCAATCAAGTGCAGTTAAAAGTATTTACCATGGTCTAGCAAAAATAGTAAAGACAAATAATAAGTGATACAAAGTCTTAAGACTTGTCAGCTAAACTAGGATTTGGTAAGAAAGTGGTGTTAATGTTGGCTGGGCGTGAGATGAGACCTGAAGGTATTAATAGTTAGAGAGAGAAGCTATAATAGAGTTCTGGCCCTAATAGTTTACTTGTTGTTTTCTCGAGCTAAATGTAATGGTTTTACGTATGTTTCAGGCTCTAGAGCTCCCTTCAACACACTGACTGGTGTCATTGACGGCAATACTGTCTACGGAGTCACCGAAGGATTTGCCAAGTAAAAGAAATTAAAATCTTGATTTAATTGGAAACTAAAGAAAATGGATTCGAATTGTCCCTCTTAAAGCTGGAGTATCCCTAGATTAAACTTATTTAAGCTAAGATATAAATATTTGAGCTAAGATAAATATTGTTAAGGTTAACTAGAATTATAAAGTAACTCTTTGCAGAGTAAGCCTTTTACATTTCTTCGCTCGTTTGTTACAGGCATCTCAGGTCCGGTTACGGAGGTCTGTTGAGAATGAATCCTGTATTCAACGAATTTGGGCTCAAGGTAAGAAAATCCAAGCTTTTTAATATTTTTATCAATTCTTATCGGTCTCGACCATACGAAGCATTATTTAAGATAATCTTATCTAAGTGTAGGGTTGAAGATATTGAAGAGCGAGAAATTAAATTCCACAGGAAGGTAGTGACACTCGATAATCTAATTAGCTTAGTTCAGCCCCAACCTATGTAGCAAGTCTTGACTCCCAGGATATCAATAGAAACAGACACTCAGCTCATCACATGAAAGTCAAACGTTTGCCTGTGGCCTCGAAAAAGTTAATCCGTCACCACCACTCTAACATCCGACAGGATAGATCACTCCTAATTTTCGTATTGAGGACCCGATACAGAAAAAAATCTATTATAGATGGGATAAAATTTTGACTCAAGCTTCAAGGTTAGCTCAAGAATGTCTTTTGGATAGTTATGCTACTTGGGTACATTTTGGAGTTTACAATAGTGGTTAAACGTGAGAACAAGAAACAAGTGCCTTGTTAGTCAAGAAGATGGACACCTCTACCCCTATCTGACATAGCACTGTTGAAAACTCAAAATGCCACCATGCAAAGCAAAGCTCCAGGTAAGTTTGTTTATTGTGAAGAAACTTGAGCTATTAATGTAAATGCGAGGTTTAATGGGTTTTAATTGGTCTAATACAAATGTGGGATTGTTTTGTTTGTTGACAGGACCTGCTACCTCTGAAATTAGACATCCCCGAAGAGGGCTGCACCAGGGCCAATGGATCCGAATTTTGCTTCGAAGCAGGTTAATAAAAATTATATTTATAACACTTTGCACGTGTCCAAGTTTGCTTTAAATCAAACAACTCCTTCCTCCCTTCGTGGCCAAAATTAAAATTAATAATGTAATTATTTTAATGTGTAGGTGAGATCCGTGTAAACGAGCAGCTCGTATTGGCCTGTATGCACACTCTGATGGCCAGGGAACACAACAGGCTGGCCAAGGAACTGGCTAAAGTGAACCCACATTGGGACGACGAAACTCTCTACCAGGTAACCAGCCATATTTTATCCAACCGAACTCTAGAGTAGACTACTTTTAATACCACTCACTAGCCAAATAAAAATAATACAAAAACCGCCTCCACTTTGACATGTACAAGCTGGATCGATATCCTGGAACTCCGGGGGTAAGTATACGCAAACATATGCCAACGCCTTATAAACCAGAGTACCAGAGTATAGGCTATTCGATTATTATAGAGGCTAAGTTATCAGGCGTGTTCTTAACAATGCCTCTAAGATATCTAAAACTTTGAACCAGTTCACGAGCTTATCTATAGTTCTTATTGCCACGAAAACGACCGAAACAGAACACCTATTATTTATATCTATTACCTGTGTTCAAACAATGAAATCTTCACCACAAATTAAATTGATTCCACCAATAACATAATAATACAACATGTCAATAGTTAGCAAACTAATAGTGACTAAGAGTTACGTTGTATGATTTCAGGAATCCAGAAGAATCGTCATCGCTCAGATTCAGCACATCACGTTTAACGAGTTCCTGCCTATCATCCTTGGCAAGGAGGTGATGCAGAAGTTCGGACTCATGCTCGAGAAGGACGTCAGTACCAATTTGTTTTACTTTCTCCTAGACTTTCACCACATTTTAGTTAACACTCCATGATAAAATAGATTTAGAAGTTATGTATTTGGTACAGATTCCAATAAAATCTTCGTATGCAAAAGTATTCCGTATTCCTGCTAAATAATAATTGCGAAGCATGTTTATGGAGGAAGGGAGTGTCTATTTTATAACACAGATAAATATGTGCATTTTAAAGGTGACGTAACAGGACTCGATACTAAACTTGTTATCTCGTCGCTCTGTCCTAATGAAGACTTTATGAACGAACAGTGATTAAATGTTGACTTAATTATTTATGTTATACACTGGGTTTTAATCTGAAACAACATAAGGTTATTAACAAGAACCAGATGAGTTTTGCAGTCCATGTTTTATTAAACAAGCGACTGTCCCTGGTGTAGGAAAAGCATTGTTACAACTCGGATGTTTTGTTTCCAGACCTACTGGGACGGATATGACGCCACAGTAAACCCTAACATCATCGACGCCTTCTCAGCCGCCGCCTTCAGGTTCGGACACTCACTTCTTCCCACAGCAGTCGAAAGATGGAGCAAGGCACACAAATTCATCGGTAGTACCAATTAACTTACCTACTTATTCGCGACCTCTTTTAACGTAAGGTGTCGAGGTTTAACAAAGAAATCTCCACACTGACCGATCTTCCGCTAGACACCGAGCCCGGTTCCAGTTCACACCTCGCTCTTGTGCTGCCCACTCAAATTAAGCAACCACATTTCAATTCAACATAGTGCTACATTAGTTGATCAGTTTAACGCCAAAAAAGCAAAAATTTAGTTTAAATTTAGTTTACTTGGCATGTTCTGAGGCTACGAATCTTTTTATTTCGGTCGTAATATGTTTTACTCTTAAGATAATTTAAAACGTAGAGTAACTTTGCTGCAGAACCCAGAAACTGTTTAATCTCTTGTCCACAGAGGACCTTTCCTTGCCAAGATCCATATAATTTTTTTTTTTTTTTTTTTTTTAAGTAAAAAGGTAAATTGTTTGTGCTCGCAATAAACTGTCATTTTAGCATTTTTACAAAACATGGGTTGAGCGTAACAGTTTTTCAGCAAAACTTTGAAAATCGACGGGCTCTCCAACTTGGCTTACCAAAGTAAAGAACAACATTAATTTCAACCCGATAAATAAACCTTGATCATTAATTTTCTAAAGAAGAAAAGAGTGTACATATTCCCATCGATAACGGGGTTTTTACAGGCAAACCTATGCGTTAAGTTTACTAATAAATAACTGATGTTGCAGCTTCAAAGAGACTGTCGGACCTAATCAGAAGACCCTACGACCTGTACCGACCCGGAGTCATGGACGAGTACATCATGGGCCTGATGAACCAAGTAGCCCAGGCTATGGACGACTCAATCACTCAAGAGGTAATCCCATCTTTCGTTTCTTTCCACTAGTTGCTTCATGTAATCAATGTACTCAATACTAGTTGGATACTTGTGCTTCCCTATGTCGTCTTATGATCACATTATGGTAGGGTTCGGGATACTCTCGCTTATCCACAATTTTTGTACCGTTAAGAAATGGAATTGCCTAATATTAGGGGTTCCCAAGTTCCCATGTCAAACAAAGTTTTTGAGTATATCTAAATAGCCTCTTTACAACTCTTTTTTTTAAATCCAAAGTAAATTTATCAAGAGGGAGTACGAGATTATAAAAGCCTCGTCCCAAAATTTTAGTTTTATAAGATTAGGGGATTTGATCGGGATCCAATTGCCTCCTTTTTGAGGCTGGATTATTATTAATCTCTAAGGCTTCATCCTACGAGATTATTTGTGACGTTAGTCTACTAACGTCACAAACTTTAATTTCAAAAGATTTTAAAAGATGCTTTCTCAAAACTTCCTTCCGTCAGGATAATAACATTTTTAAAGTGAAGTAACTCCCTATTGATATTATAGGTACATTTAAAATAACCGTCAGAAATGCGCAGAACTAAAGTCTGAGAGGAAATATTATATATAGATAATCACTTATTAGTTTTATGGTTTGGGTTTGTACAATTACTGGGTTTAATGGAGAAATTTTAGCGGCTAAATTCGAAAAAAATAAATTAATAATTTCAGAAATTTAACAACGACGACCACTGAGAGCTAAGTGAGGTTAGAACGGATTACAAAACTTTAATGTGACGAAGACTATAAAGTGGAAAATAATAAAAAATAAAACACGCTCTTGCAAAGCATGCACTAAAAAATATAACATTCTTTTTTTAAACAACCCCTTTACAACGCGCGCCACCGACTTAACATTTAACTTAAAACACATCTTCTGGTCAAGGTGCAACAGCAACACAATCTTTAATTTCTAACATTTTACTCGTTAACATATAATTCGTTAAACTAAGATGGTGAATACCCTTAATAAGTAGTAATTAATTTTTCGTTAAAAGCATTTTAGAAACATTTTATAATGCAATAACGATACAAAAGTAGGTAATTAAATGAGAAGTAACTCGAGAAATTAATAAGTTGTTAATTTAATTGCTCAGGTGACAAATCATCTGCTGAAGAAACCGGGAGCACACTTCGGTATGGATCTGGTAGCATTCAACATGGCGAGAGGTCGTGAGTTTGGAGTTCCAGGATACATGTACTTCAGGTAATTTAACTAACATCAACTTACCAATAACAGCAACGGTGATTGCTTACCTCCTGATGATCCTTCAACAAGATGAGTTAATGACAATTTGTTTTTTGCAGGAAATTCTGTGGTTTGCCATCCGCAGAATCTTTCGAGGAGCTTTTCGGTTCGATGCCCAACTCTACTGTCTATAGATACAGCCAGATATTCGAGTAAGTCGACTCCGTTACAATTTCCAAACATTTCAATTCAGTAAACACACAATTAATTGTAAATCCGATTGAATTTAACCGCCGAAATTCAATGTATCTCGTCGACGAGGCGATGTTTTTCCGATTGGTGAATTCACTATGATTTTGTTGTTTAGACACACGATGGATGTGGATCTCTGGTCTGGCGGAGTCTCCGAGAAGCCGCTCCCTGGCAGCATGGTCGGCCCGACCTTCGCCTGTGTCATCGCCACCCAGATGAGCTACATCAGGAGAGGAGACAGGTTCTGGTACGAACTACCCAACCAGCCCTCTTCTTTTACTCCAGGTAATAGTTTACACAAGTGAGGAACAAATCGAGTAAAAAGAGGCACATAAGGCATTTCCTTTTTTGTTCCAAATTTATATACTTGGTCAAATAAAATGATTAATTATTAAATAATTACTTTGAAAATAATGAAATGGAGTGGAGTATGAGACACTATTTGAGAATCTGGACATTAGAGCTCATTGCAAGTCTGCCAAACAAATAATAAAACTTCTTCATTTAAACATTATGTCAGAGTCACATATATTAAGAAGGTTCAATTCAAATCCAAGATTAATCTAAAGCTTTATTAAGCAAGCAACCATACTAATAAAGCAATACTAAGCAATTTTCCAATGGTTGATTCTCCAAATCTTCATGGTCGAGGCCTTAGCATAAAATATATTACATGAAAGTTATTATAATCGGTTATAATTTCATTTGCAGAACAACTACAGGAAGTGAGGAAGACCAAACTGTCGAGGATCATCTGCGATAACACGGACCTTATTGACACCATACAAGTCTACCCCATGGTCTTACCAGACCATGAAATGTAAGATATAATTCAAATTTAACTCCAAGTTCAAATTCGATTCCTTGTAGTATTTTTTTTTTAATATATATATTTTTTTTTTTAGTTTTTGGTAGTATTCATACTACGGAACGTTTAAATTTTAATTTAAATCGAATTATAATTACTATGGGGGGAGGTCCGTGGTTCAAATCCCGGCGCTGGTCTATTTTTCTCTGACTGTCTCCCTTTGTAAATAGTAATTATAATTTGATTATTATTATTTTTTTTTTTTTAAAGTCGAATAGGAGCTGAAGGTATTTTATTTAAAAAAGTCGAATAGGAGCTGAAGGGTAAACTTGAGAAAATGGATCCTCATTTTTTTGTTTCTCCTTTAATTTCAAAATACATTTGCAAAGCTTTTTCTTACGTATAAAGTAAATGAGGCTTTAATTGTTACTCGGCTGTTAGATGTACACAATAGCGATAGTTTGTAACATATGACAGCGATAATTAATTGGCTGTATAATATAAGGATATTATTTGAAGTTTTTTTGTGTTTTAGAAACCCACGTGTACCGTGCAGGTCCGGCATTCTGCCCAGGATCGATCTGTCCAAGTGGGCGGAATACCCCGCGTCCAACTTGCACGTAAGTCCGTCCAACTATTTCTTTAATTACGGCAAGAAAAAGTAAGGCACGACGCTTGAACCGGCTGCACCGTCACCAGGCCCTCTCTCCTATTCATCTCTTATTTACCATTGAATTGCCATATTTATTGTATAGTTAGCTTTCTTTTTATTATTATTTTAATTGCTTCTTTCTCACTCCTGACGCGCCTTATCAAAAATTTACAGCTCCAGGAACGAATAACTGTATCATTTAGCTTAAAAGAAACATTATTGTGTTGTTCGCAATTCGTAGCTGATAAAATGATGCTAGACAAAAGTTACCTCCATTTTATTTTTTAAAACTCTAACTTTAAATAATGGATTTCTTTTTATCTAGTAAATGCAATCTGGCCTGAAGACAGAATCTGAAAAAAATATTCTTTCGGCTCTTTTCAGCCTTGTAATAGAAGAACAGTCGAAACTCTAAGTTCACATCGTCACCGTAAAAAACAAAAAAAAAATAAAATAAAATAAAAAATAAATAAATAAATATAAACGTATGCATAAAAACCCAGCTTTTACGTCAGACAGTCTTATAAAACTCACCCCGATTCGAAGCAAAGAAAAGAAAATCCTTTTCAAGAGCGTCTAAGACCCCATTGCTCAGCTTCAACTAGACGGAAATATGTGGAGGCAACTTTTTGACTGGCCAGCGTAGAATTTGTGTCATATAAATGCTAGTAAGAGACGGAACTTGTTTGAAGGGAGTGGGAGTGAGAGGGGAGTAGGACCGAACCATCTAGTTGTTACTTATCATCTAGTTTTTACTTGGTCATTACGTTTTAATTGTACAAAGTCTCCTCAGTCGTTTCTTGTAAATAATTGTTTTTAACCATCTCGATATCTAGCATTATTTTAAATCTATTGCCAAACCCTTGGAAAACTTACTCGTGACTTACGACAAACTAACAAATAGTTTGACAACGAGAGTACCAACAGTTAAGGGAACATCCGTTTCCCCAAATTCCCATGCTAAACTAATAAATAAAAATATATTTTACCCAAGGATTGATTAAAAATTACGGCCATAAACAAAAGAACTAGTGAGTGGAAGAACGTCAACTGTATGTCTCTCCATAATTTAATACAAATCCTTCTGACCAGTAAAGTGTTGGCAACCGAGTTGTCACACTTGGTTTCGACAAAAACAAGTGTGAAAGCAAAGCCGAAGAAAAGGAAGTCAAGGAAACCAAACGGATCCATAAGTACAGCTAGGGCTAAAATGCTAAACCGCAAATCAACTATGAATTGCTGGTGAAATAAACAGCTCGAAATGAAGGGTTTTAAAGTATTAAAGTAGGGGTTATCATTAGCCAAACCTACCTGTCAGAATTGAGGTATCGTTTTTTGATAAATAATTCTTGGAGATGTATCAAACTTTTAAAACCATTAATTTAGTGATATTTGTTTCACTAGCAATACACAACTGTTTTAGGGTTTAGTATTTTACATATGGCTATACTTGTGGCCCGTTTGCTTTACCTCAACAGAAAAAGATAATGCTGGATATCGACATGCTATTATAATTTTGTATATAATTAATTTATTTTGCTGATTTGTTGTGCCAGGTGGAAGCACCGTGTTTGCCATTGTTATTTATTGTTGAGGAGCCGAGGCTCTCGCTTCGTTTGTAATCTTTATGTTGTTAATTTTGTACATTTATGTTTTGCTATGTTTTTTATTTTTAAAGTGTAAAAAGGTGTTGTTTTTTATTTAGTTTATTTAATGAATTAATTATTCGGCTTGTCGGGGACAAGTGACTGAAATCATTGTTACCACGGTATTTACTACAGTCTCCTGCCAGTCAGTCGAATAACAACTGGCGACATGCCAATTTAATACCGATACCAAGACTTAAGTCACTGAGGCTCCAACTGAATCTAAAGTTACCGGCTTTTCCTTTTCAAAATTATTTTAGATTGTTGTTATTGTAATTGGTTAAAATAAAGTAAGATACGTTAAAGTAAGTAAGGTACTTTAATTAATGTGTAACGGGAAAAATTGTTTTGTGGAAAATAAATTTCCAGGGTATTAATAATAATATAATTAATATTAACAATGAATTAACAGTGAAGCGTTGTTGCTGTCATGAAAAATTAAATTAATTTTCTAAACACTCTGTCGATCTCGGGCACGTCTTGATAATCCCTCCGTCTTTGCAAAAGTTAATATGCGGATAATAATAAAAATTAGGCAGTCCGTCAACTTCTGTTTAAAGAAAGAACTATTGCTGCATTTAACAATGCACCCCTGAGAGATAAGTCGTGTTTTATAGAAATAATGACGTTGTTTAGTCGGTTGGGAAAATTTTTATAAATCGTCAAGTTAAGGGGGGGTAACAACACACCTCACTTTGTATTCCAGTAGCAAACGAGAAATATTTCCTACAAATTCCTTCCTCGTTTCTCTGGGTGCTTTTCAAGCTATGAGTTAAGATGAGAAAATTAATAAAGAAATGTTTCCGCTGATTTCATTCAAAACGACACTAACAACTGTCGGAACGGAAATATATACTTGTGGTGGTTGTGGATGTGAAGCTGTAACATCCTCTACACGGAAACATCACCTTCAGTCTGTCCCAAATAAGAGTTAGTGCGTTGACAACTCAGGAAAAACTAGCAAATGGGGTGGGGAGCCAATGAGAGCTCGAGATTTGCCCTCTGGATAACCATATAAGAAGGTGAATGTACTGGCTTTATTTTTTCCCCTCAGAGGTTGGCCAATTTGTGTCACTTGATTTCCCCTGCTGTCAACACACTAACTCTCGTTTGGCACAGACTATAACGGCTACGATAATATCAGTAGCAGCCAAATCAAATATAATTTTAGAGTTAGGCTAGAATTAAAGTGAACTCTTTTTTATTGAATTGTTGTTACCATAAAAAAATATACCTATTATTTATAAATTTTTTTAAAAAATGTAGCTTGTAGAGAAAAGGAATAAATAAATATTTTTTAAAAAAGATAAATACATGTATGTTATTAAATAAACACTTGCAAAGTAAAACCGCATGAGCTTGTTACGTTTAACCTACACATTATGCCGAAATTGCAGTGCAGTGGAACCACTCATCAATCCACTGGTGGAGCCTATCATCAATCCAAGGCATAAAAATATGTTTGGACGACAAGTAGGAGCCATAAACCATCCAACCCCTTTTTACTATCCCTTACCTACAGGAAAAGTATTGTNTTTCCCCCCCCCCCCCCCCCTCCCCCCAAAAAATATATATGTATATCTAAAACCAAGATTACAACTGTTTTGGGTGTTTTCAAGACCATTTGAGTGGATTTTAGCTGGTTCTCTGTCTGTGTCCGCAAATTTTTAAGCAAAAGAGTTAAAACTTAGTTTAAAAATCAGTTCTTATGAGTTCTTAAGAGAAGTTTCATTGAGTTTGGACGATAAAAATGTGTTTAGAAGCATTTATTTCACGCTATTGTAATGAATCATTGAAAAGATACAGCTAATGCAAACTTTTAAATGGAAACCATCTTTAAACAGCTGGCCTAACATGCTGGTTAAATAACTCATACAATAGGATACATTTCCTATAGATCCTTACTAGTATGCACTAAAAGCACGTACCAGGTAACTTCATTGTATAGATTGAATTTTTCTGTTTTAGCTTTATTAATACTTTTTAAGTAAGTGCCATAATAAAATTTATGCAATAATTAAATTAGATTTCAGCAGAAATTAAACCTTTTGCCAAAGGAAACAGGCAACATAACCACACAGATAGAAGAACCACGCACTGTTTTATTAGTAAAGCATTAGTGTTCCCATGAAACAACCTGAAAAGGGCCACCTTCCATCAAAGTTTCAGTTTCGCTAACTTCATTGATCAGAGAGGAGCACGAGAAACAAAATGTTGATGCTGCATTCTTTTTGCTTTATAATTGGATCATTTTGCCAAACATATGTAAACAGCAGAGCTTATTTTATTTCATGTTGTTACTGGGACTAGAGTAAGGATTGTATAAATGTCCCTGATCCATCACTAGGTGTTGTATACAGAAATCTGGACATCATCATTGTGACATAACAAGCACTGGACTTGGGATAGGTTTGCTGAGTGTGCCAACTTTTATCACCTATATTTTTGGGTTAATTGGTTTTTTCTTTGTCATCGGCTTATGCTTATACCAACCTGCCCCAACCCCTTTACCAAAGTACCCCTATATGGGGTATATTGGCAATGGAGCTGGGGACTTATTTTGCAAAAAAGGTACTTCTTTGAGTGCACTGAATCAGACCGAGGGAAGGGTGTAAAAAGTTTAAATGCAACATTTGGCTGTTTGATGGGTTGTTTTATGATTGCACTCTAAGCTTGGTTAAGGAGAGACGGAGCTCGGTACAAGGCCTCTCACCTTGGTAAATATCTCAGGTAAGTAAAATAATATTTATTAATCACAGTACATCGTCGGGATTAGTCAACACAGCGTAAACTCAAAATAAAAATATTGTTCTTTGTAATGTATTCTGTGAATGACTTAACATGAAGCAAAACTAGCCAATATTTCAAAATATTAATTTTTGGGGCAGGGGTACCGATTCAGTAATAAATTTAAAGAAAGGGCATCATTTTGACTTGGAACCCATAATATTCACCCCCAAGACATTTAATTTGACATTCCTACTGAAAGTTGCAGTCTCTCGATAGAGAAAATCTTAACAACTCTTTAATAGTAACTTTTCTTATAGATTTAATTTATGTCTTCTTTCTTATTGTTTTTTTCTTATATACATTTTTAGAACGAGACCGACAATTCACACAGGGCTCCAAGTCCACCTGAAACAGGACAGGGCCAGGTCCAGAGCACCGAAATCAAAACCAACACCAACCAAGTCATAATAATAACAACAAACCAACAGACTACAAACCATGAAGTCGAACCGTGTGGCGACGATTGCCAGGATCAGAAGCAGGGAGTAAGATACAAACATTCGGTACAAGAGGAAAGGAATACTACAAGCCTTGAGTCTCAAGAGAACGAGGTTCAAATGAGAAGGAAGAGAGACACGACGCAAGACCAAACACATTCCACTTGGGAACCTATCAAGAAAACAAATAAAAGAACAAATCGGGAAAAACACAAAGTAGACGAAGGTAGCAACTCATATGAGATCAGTGTGCACGACGATGTTCCTATTGACTTGGACTACACTCAAATACCTCTCCTCCAAACCGACTACACCCCTCCTTCTTACTTAACAACACACCACTCACGTCGACCTCACACTCTCTCCACTGACCAACAAGGCAGACCAGAGCTCACACAAACCAACGACCAGGTATACTCCATACACGGCTACGATATGGGCCGCCAAGTACCCGCTTATAAATGGGCCGACTACCAGAAGCAAGCTCCAAAGTCTTATTTGGGCGGATCAACAGACTTCCACGAGTACTCAGGGAAGAGGAAACCTTTTTATTCGAGTTCCCACGGTCTTTCCAGGTATGGGACACATAAGAGGCCAAGGAACCACTACAAGGACAGCCTTTCGTCCTTCGGGAGTCTAACTGTGGACAGGGTACGAAAGGGTGGAGCACCGACATCGACGACTCCCATCTATGACTCAGTATTCTTCAAGCCTGAGACCGTCAAGAAACTAGATGACATGCTTAAGGAGAAGGGCCCTGAAATGGACCAAATGCTCAAAGCAGGCCGGGTCAAGAGAGAAAAATGGCCCACTAATTTGGCACTAAGTTGACTTAAAGAGTAACCAGTACCGATGGCTGACTCGGCTTCATGACTATAACACTAGCATGAAACAAAGCAATAAAGTCCACACACAGTATCAGAACACTAGTATAACGCAAGACAGTACATTCCACACGCAGAACCCTAACACTAGTATGAAGAAATACAATACAGTCCAAAGGCAGGTCATAATAATAGTATGAAACAAGACAATACAGTCCACATTCTAGAGCATAATACTAGAATTAAACAAGACAGTTACGTCAACACACACAAGACCATAGCACTAGTATTAATCAAGACAATACAGTCGACCCGCAAGACCACACGAGTATGAAACAAGCATTTTCCCATAAAAAAGGAAAATTATCATTACAAACCATGTTGAATATAATATACCTCAAGAGATATCCCCAAATGAAAGTTATTTTTTTAAGCTAATAATCCAGAATATCATAGGGCTGGCACAAACACACTAGGCCTAAGCCTCAATTACATATTGATAGTACACTCTTGATAATGAAAATGGATTTTTTAAATCCAATTTTCGAGCTTATGTATTGTATAAAAATTTTACGCCGTTTCAGTGGTATATCTAAAGGAATCCTCCTTATATCTAAGGAAGCTCTTTGTATCTATAGATAGATATTGCAATCTTCCTAGAACTGTTTTCACATGGTATACCCAGTATTAACAGTTTAAACAAACAATAAGCCATCAGCATGCAGAATCTGGTGCAATAGTTTTTGTCTCTACCTTATCAGATGAAGCGTGATTGTTGATAGTACTGACATGACAGTATCTATTACAACCATGTAAATTAGGCTTTATACAAGTATAAGAAGAAGTATAAGCAATTAAAGTTATCTGGCAGCACAGATAATATCAAAAAAGTGGGGAGAGAAGCAGATGAGAGCTAGAGATTATGACGTCTAGAAGGTAGGGCCAATTAGACAAAGGTCACTAGAGGAGAGGCTTGATCCCCTAGAAATAGGTCTAGTTGCTTTATTTTTCCCTCACATAGGTTGACCAACCTGAGCTGTCAGAATTTACTTTATACTAATGTAGTGAGTAATGTTATACGACAGTTTATTGTAAGTTACAATTTAGCCAAGTTATTACATTTTAGCGTAATGAATCGGGTTTAGTTGATATGATATAAAGGATATGTCTTAAGTTGATTATGAGCTTCTGTCAAACACTTTTAGTTTTACTTTCATGTTTTATCAACTAAATAATATGAAGCTACAAACAAGGAATGTACACACTAGTATAACGAAGAAGGTAAACTCTAGAACAAGAAGGGAAGTACACACTAGCACAACATGGAAAGTTAGGTACTAGTATGTAGACAAGAACTGACTTAGTGTATAGCAATGGCAAGCAACACATGACTATGTTTTTTCAAATAGGTAGTCATAACAATCTATTCCTCGCAAGCCTTAGTCCACCATTTTACAACTCGTTTACTTGCTATATTAATCTTATTGTTCCATTTAATGTATCTTTTTATTAAATATATCTTTTATACGCCGGGGAAGTGTGATGTCACTTACGTAAAAAAGTGTGTGTTTTTAGGTTAGCTGGCTCATAACATTGGATATACGACTGGGTTTTATCAGTGCTATTTTATTTTATAATCAATTATTTGTTTTATCATCTATAATTTGTACATTTATTGGCTTATTAATGATGTTACTGATATATGATAAGGTTAAAAACAGTTATAAAAAGTTAAAAAAGCTTTTAATAGAGTAAAAAGAGCACATCTGTAAGTAAGTTATTTTACATCTTATTTGAGTTATTTGTGAGAATTATTTGTTTTATCATCTATAATGTTTACTTTTGTTGGCTTATTAATAATGATACTAATATATGATAAGGTTAAAAACGGTTGAAAAAAGCTTTCTATTATAAGCTATAATAGAATAAAAAGAGGAAAAAACTATAAAATGCATACAGAACACTAGTAAACGATAGAGATGTGCGTTATTTAACGTAATAGGTAAAATAATAGGGTTCCAACTGTGTCACCTATTACTGACGTGACAGTGACTTGGTTAAAGCTATTAAATTTGTCACTGGTTACGGAACGGCCCCTAAAGATTTTGAAGTTTGGTGTAGGTAGTAAGTAGTAGGGTGGCATCATGTGGTATTAGTGGGGAAGGTCCCTTTTCCTACAAGTAATCCTTGAATCCTTTGGCCTGTACCCTTTTCTACTTAGCAGAAAGCCCTCTCTCTACCTGGTTCCATTCCACACAGTGACAAGTGACAAGGGATAAGATATATTAAATATGAAGTTTTGAATACTAAAACTGGATTCCAATACCTATTATTTTTTTAATAGGTGACAAAGTCACGTTTCACGGAAATAAGAAATACCTAATACCAGTAGTACCTGCTTCGTAAAATATTAAATATGAAGTTTTGAATACTGTCACTGTCACTGTAATACCTATTATTTTATTAATAGGTAACAATGTCACGGAAAGAAAACCCTGATACCTGCTTCGTTCCTTGAGGACTCCATGACATGACCAGTTACAGTGACAAAATTTAATAGTTTTTTTAAAAAAAAAAAAAACACCTGAACCTATACTCTATACTCTATACCTTGAAATATCGGGCTCTCATCGGCCACCATTTTTTAGGGTTTCGTTGATAAAACCAAAAAAAAGAAACCCTTATTTAATATTTACTAGTGCTGATTTAACTCTTCTCTCTACTCGACTTTTCCGTGTTATACATACTGTCAAATCTCGCGTATAATACGCTCTTTTGTTACCTCTTTTTTTTCCTTCCAAAAGCGGGATGCGTATTATACACAAATGAAAAAAAATTACTTTATTTTACATTTTATCAACTTAAATTTTACTTCAATATGTAATTGAAAAAACAGCTATTAAAGTATTACACATATTATAAACCATGAACGTAAATATACCTTTTTTTATATAAAAACTGATTATATGTATCTTATAATCAATCGTATTTATTTTGGTTACCTACTTATTTGTATTCTTTTTTTAGACAGAAAACTTGTTTCTTGTTATCATCAAAGATCAAAGTTGTTATTTTATTTCGGTAATTTATAAGTATGAGATTGATAAAAGTACATGTAGAGAAGTAAGTTTTAAATTCTTATATCAAACACCGGCAACGCCGTGAGATGTGAGATTGCACATTACACCGACTTGATTACAAACGGCTCAAAGGCGACCCTTCTACGAATTGTTAATGTCTTTATATTTATTATTCCTTGTATTGAAAAAAATTCAGAAGAATACCTATCCATTTATTATTTATGGATTATAATTATAGATATCTTAAAAATAGTATTACCTAGTTTTGGTATATATAATATTATTATAATATACAATTTTTTTTTCTTCAAATTATTGATCAACTGCAAGAATTAAACAGTGCTCCTCCGGNTGATAAGGTTAAAAACAGTTAAAAAAGCTTTTAATAGAGTAAAAAGAGCACATCCGTAAGTAAGTTATTTTACATCTTATTTGAGTTATTTGGAGAATTATTTGTTTTATCATCTATAATATATACTTTTGTTGACTTATTAATAATGATACTAATATATGATAAGGTTAAAAACGGTTAAAAAAGCTTATAATAGAATAAAAAGAGGAAAAAACTATGAAATGCATACATAACACTAGTAAACAATGGTATATTATGAGCCAGAAGCAGGATAACCTGACAAACAATAGTTCAGGGCGCATGACGTCACAGCAACCTTTGTCACCTTTACGTAACCTCTCTGACACGACGTATTTTTTTTACCAATAATTTTACATAAAACACAAACATACCATATAAAAATATGAATAATAAATACTAATATAAAATGAATTAATAATTTGTTACGTTAAATTGTTTATATTAATTTTAAGAAAAAACTATTCTTAAGTTAAGACTGATACTATTACTTGTATAATAATATTAATACCATTTATTTAATGTTTTACAATGTTAGCTTTACAAATAAATAAATTTTTATAACAATATATTAAAATTAATCATTGAATTCAACCTTAGTGTGGTGACCTGTCTCTTCATGATTGGCCTTGTCTATAAAAGACTGATAGAGACAGTTTATTTAAAAATAAATGTTTCTATTTGCTCGACTAAGAACAGAGTCGATTAATACAACAAAACTTAATTAAGGTAGGTTTTCCTACAACACTAGCGCACTACTCCAACAGCAGCATAACCTTCATCAGTCAACAGCTTGAAAAGGATGTTGTTTATTTTAGGTTTGCAGTTTTTTTTCTTCCTCACTTCCCATTGCAAACATTAAGAACTTTTAAAAAAAAGTATATCTAAATATATTTTTCTAATTCAAAATTTCCTAGACAAAAATTTGTTTCAGACATCAGTGTAAATCTTAGGGCTCGAGGACAATCTGTCCTTACATAAATAACATTTTTTGAGCACATTTTCACAACACCACAATTTCTTAGAAACTAATGTAAAATATTTCTTTTGTGTGTCCACTACTTCTTTGAAACATTAAAATAAAATCATAGTTCGTTATGGTAATTTATAAAACAAGATTGATGTCTAGCACGAATTGATTTTCAGAAATTATTCCTTAAGGGGGAGGGAGAGAGGCACAGTGAAGAAAGGGGAATACTGATAATTAAGTCAAGATCTTCTGAAATTTATTAACAATAGCTAATAATGTTTAGACATTTATTCTTCAGTAAGTCCCTTCTAACTAACTTCTGTCTTGTCTGCAGCCTGCCCTTTTTTTCAATTATTTCAATATTGGCACAATTTGGCCCACACCTAGGCATATTCAGCCGTATATCTAATTTTTCTTTTATACTTAATAAGTAGTACAGTGTACAACATAACTTCCTTTTTTTCAAAACGCAATGAAACCAATTTTATAAATCAGATTATTTAATTTTTTGTATATAGTTAAAGTTTGGTTTTACAAAGTTTTAAAAATCAAATTAGGCAGAGGACCCCCATTGTCCACACCCTGAGTACGCTGATTTCTAGCATTTTTTCATGATCCTTACCAGCATTTACATAAAAAAAAAAAAAAAAACATATACACCGATTTTGATGACTTCAAGGAACACCCATGCCAAATTTCAAGAAATTCCAACTATGGTTAAGTTGTGACAGGGTAAAAAATAAATTTACAGACAAACAAATGCCAAATGGTCAAGTTTGAGAGGGGGAAATAGAAAGATCTCAAAAGGTCCAATATGCAAACCTGGTTTAGTAAATCTTCTATACTTTAATCACTAAGCAGACTGACAAACCTACAGAAGCTGAGTACCTTGCATAGAGGAAGTAAACTTAGTTCTTCAGTAGGCAGAATAGCTCAGGCAAGCTAAAGCAGGACATCTGCTATTAAGGTGAGAATGGGTTTCATCCTCTTCCTCACAGAGCCAGCATATTGGGCTTTCATGCTTGGTCTAGGAATGTTTTCATCCACAGACCAAGCAGATTTGTGGGTGAAAATTTAATCTGGTGTCCAGTAAGATGACAGGATTGCTTTTTGAGAGAAAGTAATGATCTGGTAAGATCTGAGATGGTATTTAAATCGTCATTTTAGATTGTCACATACCTGAAGAACTGTTCCTTATTTTATGAATATCTAAATTCATGAAATGTAATATTTCACTCAACAATATGGCGAGCAAATGACAGAGTAATTAGGGTTGAACTGGAACCCATTTTGATTAATTGGTCAGCAATCTCATTTCCCTCAATGCCACCCACAATACCCTAGAACCTATATTAGTTGTACAATTGTTCAGTTGACCAAGAGTGTTGAGATGTCTTTTACATTCAGCAACCAGCTTAGATGTACACCTGCGTGCAACTAGCACTATATGATGCATGGATGCCAAATTATACACTGGGATTAGATATGGGGGGAAGGGGATTGAAACAAGCAAACATGTAACATATTATCATGTATTTACACTATACACATATTTACACAATTTTCAGATCAGTCTTACTCATACTCACAAATCTAAGGCAACAACTATTGACTAATGATGACAATGGTGGATTGTTAATTGAAAATATAATTGTAAACGAGAGAGAGCCGAGCCAAATAAATACACTTAGACAGCAGAACCTCAGTATTTCCAAACAATTCTCACGATAATACCCTTGACCTATATAAATCACACTAGCAACTCTTAACAATGTAATTATCTGTCCCAACAGTATCCGGGTCTACTGTTTTATCGAGTTAATGGAAGTGTTAATTATGTAATGTAAGAGAGCACCTCAAGTCTACTGTCAGCAGATGTACTGCTTGGCCATCGCTCTGAGGAATTTAGACTTGCGGATGTTCTCTGCCTCCCTCTTGATCTCATCGTTGTTGTTGGAGTTAAGTTCCAATAGACCCATCATCAGGATCTGAAACAACAAACTCACTTTTCAGTACAACATCCCATACTTAATTTAATACAAAAAAAAGAAATTAAAAATGTTTTTTTTATAGCCATATTGAAAAAATTATGGCCGATTTAAAAGCAAAATGTTCAACACGTGTTGTTTATGCGGTGCATAACTAGTTTAACATGTTTTAACAAGTGTAAGTCCTTAATTCAGAGACTTGAGCTTTGAAAAGTTTGTTTGTCTTAGGATAACTAGTGTCAAAATTGATCGCATATGGTGCATCTCAGCATTTTTAACAACTGTAAAGTTTTTGGAAATTTACCATACTTCATATTTTCAAGATGGTAAATATGGTGGATGACTGAAAAAAGTTTTTAAGTCAGCATTAAAAATAATACATTGTTTTAAAGGTCTTTAAGAGTAGAAAAAGACTGTAACAATTATTAGCCGGTATTGTGAAAATAGATATGGCTGATATATCTATATCACTGATTCTAACTAAAAATTGTGTAAATCTAAGTTGTTTTAACAAGGGTTTACTACTAAACAGTTAGTTCTAATTTAGCATTACACTTTCAGATGACTATGTGAATAATTAAAATGCATTTAAAGAAATGATGAAGGATAGAATTCAAATAGTAACTGTTTGTGTTGGATCTCATGTGACACCTTCTCCTAGTCAACAAGTACTTGATTTATCCACTTTGAACCCACTTCAATACCAATATTAAATTTTCATAATCCAGGAAATAGAATAAGAAACAACCTCTCCATAGAAAAGGCTGACACTTCAATTAGTTTCATATAAAGTCAAAAATAGTTTTCTAAGCAAATTGTGTTTTTCTAATAATTAAAGTAGAAGGGGAAATGAAAGAGGAGTTATACTGACGGCTCTTTGCTTGCGGTAGTGTTCATTTCTCTTGGTGTGAAGGCTGATGAGGAACTCGAGAATGGTGATGTCCCAGATACAGTCGTAGTATGAGTCCATAGCATCCCATGTTGCCGCCTCCTGCAGACTCTTAAATGCCGTACAATAGTCCACCTCTTCCAGCATCTGGCACAGCACCCCCGCCTAAAAAAAAATACAAACTCATAACACAGTCGCCACTACCTTTAAAGATAACAATCTCTATAACTATAAACAAACAAATCATCCTTTTTGACACACCCTCTACTATCTTTCCAAAAACACTCTTCATAACCATAAACTGGAAAGCTCTCTAAGAGTACAGAAATTATTGCTATGTAAACTTTTGTCATATTTTCATAATTCAAGATTGCGGCAATTTACTTAGATAAAATATAAGGATATCTCTGGAATCAATACCACTATATCTTTAACATTTTGAAGTTATCTTCCTTTTATTAACTTTTGTCAGTAGTTATCTATTCGGAAATTTTGATTCAATATAGCACCCATGTAAATTTTCAATGCAATATTCATCAAAGTGATAATGTTTAAGACAAATTACACTAGAATACTAGCATTTTTCAGATAGGTTCTTTGCATCTTCGTTTTTGTTAACAAATATTTTCACAATCAGCCATTTTAATTCAAGATGGCGGACCTATACGTATTTGAAACCATCTACCCTTGCTATGATAATTGACAATTCTTTGAAATGCTAACATAAAATCATTGAATTTGGTATTATGATTTCTTAAATAATATTAATGTCTGCCAGGATCGGATTTTCTAAAAATTTGACTAAGGGGAAATGGGGTACAGAAGGAAGGAAAATGCCTCTGCTGTTCCCGGACAGTTAACTATTAAATTAAAAACTGTTTTCCCAGTAGTCACAGTTGATTACTAATAAGGAATTTTTGCCAATTATATAATCCAAATGGAGAAGGTATAGCAGAGTGATGCAGGAAACTTGTACATGTAGATATTCTCGCTTAGTAAAATGACTTTGGTAGTTTATAAACCATCAAATTAAAAATAGCACACTCCATAGCTAAGCATGGACATCTAGCTAGTAGAGTATATTGGAGTATAGTGGGACCATTTTATTATTAAAATCGAATACACGATCTCTACTTATACATAGTGATGATTGATGATGTTACCTGAGCATGGCACTGGAGGTGAATGCAGGACCTGATCATCTTCTTGACAAAGTGGTCTTCGAGGATGGTTCTGGTGACAGGCCTAGCAAAGTAATCACTTCCGGCAATGGCTGCCTCCAGGTAACACTTGAGTGCACTAGCGTGGTGACCGCTTGCTGTTCATCAACAAATCATATTTATTATATAACCTCACATTTCAAATAACAACAAATATCAATAGTCTACAGTCTATCAATAGAATATCAATTTAAAACTTTTATTTGATATAACAACCAAAAAAGTATACTTGAGCAGGAAATAAAAGAATTTATGATGAATGATAATTACCAAAGTGAAGGTCTCCGAGGAGTTTGGACCAGGCCATGTTGGTGGGATATAGCTGCACTGCGTGGTTTGCCAACTCCCACAGCATCTCCACCACCCACTTCAAATTATAGTGAGAGCAACTACAACACACACACAAGCCATCAAGTCACTGTACAAATCCTACAATTGTCTAGCTAAACTCGTCACTAGAGTCGATCAAGTCATATAACAGCTATCCATGGACATTAACACCCGGAATTTTGATTAACAAATAAGTTAGTGCGTTCATTATGGAATTTAGATTTGAGTCATAAACTAGAACATTATTGAGCAAACTAATTTAAGTAATTGATTCTAACAATATTTATAATTACAACATGCCATGGTAAGTGTCAAATTCCACCTGGTTTCAAGGGGTTTGGGCAGGTCTCCCATATCTTTAGAAATGGACTTGCATCCTAAAGGCAGCACCACACATGTGGAATTTAGAGAATGCCGAACGATCTCCTTTCGCAAAAATAGTTCGGCTAATAACTAACTAACTCCAACCTTCAAGGTATTTACCAAGCTTACCCCTTCAATAAGGGAGTCATTTTCTTGTTAACCCATAGTGGGTTTGTAATAAATAAAAATGATATTATGAAAAGAATAAAGGGGAGTCAATGCCAAATGTGTAGATGGGGTGCTAGGGGGCAGTGAGTCGAGCATAGGGGTACCTTGATGTGAAAAAGATTGATTCGAGAAGGGGACACCAAACATCCAGTTCGGGAGGGGGTTATATGAGCAGAATTAAGGAGGGAGTGATTTCAACACCTTAGGAGTTGAGTAAAGATACATTATCACATTAAAGGTAGAGGGAGCTTAAATAAAAACAAAAACACTATTATCTCTAGATTAGGTTAACTCTTTTTCAACTCCCCTAATATCTAACCTCCTAAAGAGTGGAATTTAAATAAATCTTTTTTACTGTATGCTTGAGACGTAATAAGTATCCTTTCCCAAAATGTAAACTTCCAAGTAACAGTGTTTTTTTTTTTTTTTTACTTCACTCCTCTCGGATGTCCCTCTTAGAGGTTAATTTTTAAAAACTCTTTAAAGTCTGATAAATTCTTGTCCTTATAAATAATGTTTTAGGTGGTAGTCCATATCAGAGAATGATCTGCATGCTGTGGATAATATATTAGTGAGACCAACTTAATAGTCATTCATCTCGGTTAATCATTGTCACATCGGACAATGTTAGGCATATTGGACACACTACGTATGGAATTTGAGAGAGAAGCACATGTGGTTGGACATGAAAAGAGTAAACTCTTACTTTTTGAGAGTATTTGGCCAGAGCTGTGTGAGATGAAGATAGAGGTCGGAGAGGGGCTGCTCCGTAAGGATGTTGTGGAGCTTGGCTAGAAGTGACGCTACGACAGTGAGAGCAGTCACATCCATTATACGACACAGTGACTCCTGCATCTGAACCAGTCCGTCACTCCTGTTCTTACCACTTACCACACTTAGCACTGTAACAATACGCACACAAATATTACTCAAACATTTCAAAATTAACAGATACTAATACAAACACAGGTGATCGGGTCCTGTATATTTATTATATTATATTCTGTAACATTTCAGATTTCACTAGGGAGCTTATAGCTTGGCCTGGCCACAACTAGGTTTAATAAAAAATAAGAGTAATAAAAATTATGTGGACTTGATATAAATTTAGATAGATTTGATATAAATTTGTAGATTTGATATAAATTTAAACAGATAAATGAATTTAACATATGATCAAATAAATATATATAAATTAAACAATGAAATTATTAAGTTGAATAAAGAGAGTAGAGATGAGGTAAATTACGAGCACAGAATTTGAAGTGTGGTGGTTAAGGCATTACCCTCCTGTACTTTGTGCTGATAGGTTGAAAAGGTAACAATTTAAGGTAACAGGTGGAGGTACCTAACCTACCCTAATGAACACCATTCACTTCCCTAGATACCTAGGTGAAGTAAAGTTATATTTCCTGAATTTCAGGATGAGTAGTAATTAGTTGCTCCAGGATATCAGATTAACCAGATAAATATTGAATGTTAAAGATTTATCTGGATAGAAATTGTATTAAAAAAAATCTTTTTGAAGAAAAATAGCCATTACTGCATCCATCATACCACATAGCAGGCTAAACACACATATTAGCTTTTCTTTTACTTTTTGGAGAATTCTTAGGTGGTTCTAGGCTTAATAACAGAACTGAAGGGAATTCTTGGGTAGGACAGGGCAATTGCAGGTTGAAAAGGTGTTCAATGATACTTTTTACTAATTTAGGTCATAATTTTAATAAATTTTACTGATTTCACACAAGTTAATTTTGTGCCATTTTATTTCATTGTGTACCTGGAACCTAGGACTCTTGACTAAAACCATTCAGTCCTTTTCCCTACCTAATCCCCCCCCCCCTCCTATACCTTAATTGCAATAAAAGTAAACAATACACAGTTGAGGACAGAGGTCCAATAAAATGAGGTAACTTGGTCTACATGAGGACAGCAGATGTGACTACACAGTGAAGTAACTCTACGTACCCTTATCCCAGAGGTCAAGAGAGGGTTTTCTGTTGAATTTGACGTCAAGGCAGACAGAGGCAACGGTGAGATAGAGCCTGGAGGTGTGAGGCAGTAGTTTGTTGTTGGGAGCCGAAGTGAGCTGTAACCAGTGCCCCATGTTAAGTAGAGTCAGGCAGCAGTCTTCTCTCAGAGTAACTCGGGGCAGTAGTTCTCCATCAAACTCTATCACACAGCTGCACCACTCTCCTAGCTCACTCCAGTCTAGACAATAAAACATCCAATATAATTACAAAATATTAATGTTGATTTGTGTTCAGCAACTAAATACTTTGTCATCTGTTTGTTTGTCAATTGGCAAGGAGCTAAAAATAAATTTAATCAAAGTAAATAGAGTATTAGGGTAGTTGAGTGGTTAGCATACAGCCAACATGGCTGTACATGAAAAAAAATTGAATTTAAGATATAGAGTGACATTGTTAAGAGGTTTATTACAAATTGACAACAAGGTTTCTTTCAAAGTAGGGTCTCTACTCCTGCCTTCTGAAATCATAATAAATCAATGATTTGGTACAGACTGTAGAAGCAAGGGAAATTAGTGCTTAAGTGTTACCCATCTCAGTAGCAGGCCAGTCGTTGTGAAACTGATGAATTCGTACAAGTACAATCTCCCAGTTTATCAGACGAGCCAACTTGGGTTGGTTTCCAAATTCCCTTGATACCTCCTCTAGCACCACGTTCAGTAAACTCACAGCACGCCCGTAGCACTGAAACACAACAATTTCATCAGATCAGCATACCCATAGCACTAAAACAACACTCAAATCTAATCCCACCGCTAAATTATATAAAACAGCTTTCCACTAATAAATTTCCTACATCAGTAAATTCTGTATACATATTATATTAACTCTTCCTTTACAAATGTATGTAGGTGAGGGGGGGGGGGGTGTCTACAAACCTAATTAATAAGGAAGCATCAAGTACAGGGAGCATACAAAACTAATGATACTGTAATATGATAAGGTGGGTACCTTGATGTTATCAAGTTGATAAGCCTTGCAGAGTAGTACGTACATGTAGTTCTGAGTTACTCCTGACGGAAGAGCCATCATCACGTTGTACAGAGGGATCGGCACTTCCCACTAACACACACACATACAAATATTGTTAATTTACGCCTACATATCATATGACAAAACAAATATAAATACACCGACTAACAGACAAATTAATTTTAGTATAATGCACCTGTCGACAGTCGATTTTCGAAGGTTAAGAATAAAAACCGATACTAACTAAGTCAGGTGGAGCAAACAAGAGGTATATGTTAACCTATTTAGGCCTTTTCTGCTACAAGAGATTAGTATACGCTTGAGAAAGTTATCTAAAGTCTTCCAAGCTAAGATCTTCACAATCCAGGTCTGCAGACAAGAGATTTTGAGAAAGAATGAGCGAGGAAAACAGATTTACATCGGCTTGGACAGTCAGGCAGCTATCTGTCTTTGGCTATTCCAAGATGCACTTCTAAACTAGTGACTGATATCATGAGATTTCTTAATGGCAAGACAGAACGCTGTCCACCTAGTATGAGTTCCAGGATATTCTAAAACCAACCCAACCCAAACTGAAACTCTACTTGACTCTTTGTCAAGTAGCATAAAGTGAAAAGATGGAGACATTTGTCTACACTAGAGTGAGTGATAAAGTAAGATTGTTACACTTCTGTTGATCTTCTCTATGACGATGGTGGGGTCTGTCTGCCACAGCCTGATGATTGCTGTCTTGATCTCATGAGCGTCGTAACTTGACACAATCTGTCTCTCGATACTGGCCAGAAGTGTGCTACCATTCTCTGCAACACAACACAGTACAGTCACATCTACTCACACCATTCCAAACTTTACATGAAAATATCCATAATCTGGGAAAGTATTGTGGTTTTTTTTTTTTTTTTTTTGTCTTTTAAGATTAATGTGATAAAAAGAAATAAATAGTGGCAATATATATTGATGTTTCTAAAGATAGAATAGAAAAGAAGTACTGACTTGGTGCAGGAATGTCAGCATCGAGCAGGACAGAAGGCAGCGGGTCCGAGTAATCCGAGTGTTGAGCAGCCAGCATCTGCTCTTCAGTCAGCAGATATTGACAGCAGTCGTTATCGACAAGTTCTCTCACAAAACCCATGTCGTTTGTAGAGAGCAGTTCCACTAAGAACAGTTTCACCCTCTCCTTTTCACTATCAGAAAGGCTCCCTTCCACATTCATTATAGCCTGAAACAACACACCCAAAGTTAAGTACAATCACACTAATAACAATAATTTATGTCGTTGGGTAAGTGTAGGAGGTCAGTCAATTGTGAGTCTGAAACAACAATTCTGTTGAGAACGAGGGAGTGGATTTGTTTCGGTTGATAGTACCAAACAGTAGATGAATAGGAGGCAGAGAGTAGTTGAGTGTCAGGTTAACAGTTAAATCCGATCACTGAGAGCTGGGATAGCATAAATATAAAGGAATTATAATAAAAACATTGATTTTATAGGCTAGTATTATTATCCTAAGATATAATAGTTATTAGTTTTTGATCCCCTATTAGTTTAATGCTGAAAAGTGTTGTTTTAAAAAGGTGTGAAAAAAGTTTTGATGATTGGGCTATATTTCAACAAATAAGGGTCATCTTCTGGCCTGAAATCTGAGGGTTATTTTTTAATAATCAATAATGATATTATCGAAATATACATTAAACGTACAATACATAATACCTACTAATATAATGCACTAATAAAGACACACCCCTAACATCTTATGTAAAACACTGAAAGGTAACTTATAGGTAAACGTAATATTCCACAGCGGATAACTTGAGACAGAAGTATACAGTGACAATACCCTGTTTATGGCTGGGGGTTGTAGTTTGGTCTTGTGCCAAGGACTGCCCTCTATGACTCTACGAAGGAGGTTGGCTGCCTGTATAGTCTGTAAGGCATCCCACTGTGCCGTCACCTTACCGCTGGCCACCTCACTCTCCACATCCAGTTCGAAGCTGTCTCTGTAGAGCATAGGGATCTCACGCACTTGGTTATCTTTTTTTAACAGACGACCAACATCCTAAAAAAACACAAAGGGCCCACACTAAAAAAAAAAAAGTAACTACACCTCTACGATAGCTTGCAATTGTCAAGTCAATGTATTCTCTATTCCATCACAACAAGCAAAACATAGTAATCAGTAGAATTACCAGGGTGGGTGCTGCACTGAGGAAACGTAAAGTGAGCGACGGGACAGGGGGAGCAGGTGGAGGCGGTGCGATACCTAACGCAGAGCACAGTCCAACCAGGGCCTCCCTGGTAACCTTACAGTAGGATCCGGAGATAAAGCCTCCAGCATGATACTCCTCCTTACAGGATGTTATCACAGTCCTCCCCACTGTGTACCACTCTCGTAGCATTGCATACACTCCCACCTCCATCAGCATCTAAACAAACTCACAGTAATCATTGAGCATTTTATTTTTATTAAGAAAAGGTTATAATATAAAGCCTAATTTTGTGGTAAGGAATAACATAAAAAAATAGGGCCAAATTTCTTTCTGTTCATATAAATTTCAATAGAAATTTAATTAAATATTCAAGAGATGAAAAAAGTGAATGCCAATTATTGATCCAAGATCCCCTTAGTGAGCTATATTTTCAGAAAACCCAATAGCAAATATTTCTATTTAAATTAAAAACTTTATTAAACTGCTAAATGTACAACATTTTACGGCCCAAGGACCTGAGAATTCAAGCTTGTCAAAAGCAATAAGTAATAAAGATATAGGTAACAGTTTAGTTAATATAAATGATGCTGTTATGCCCATGCAATAAATGTGCCCCTAAATTGTAAATATCAATGTTACAATAACATATACTCAAACGAGTATTTCAGGGTTGTGCACAGTAGGCTATCTCAAGAATCTACAAGGAGAAAAATGAGATGTTAGGGGTTACCTGACAACGGTACTGAGCCGGTGAAACAAAGTCTCCCAGGTCCCAACGGTGTTGCACTGATGTAAGGTCTTCAGTCAGTGCCACCAGAGACTCGTAAGCAGGTACCTGCACAGACAAAGCAACTTTAAAAACCAAGATATATTATTATTAAATACAATACTTCAATCTGTAATTGCCATTCTGTTTCACATTTGCAAACTGAAACAATTATTGGTTTTGTGGCAGAGGGTCCAAGGAATGTACTTAAAGTCCTCTAGGGCAGTGGTTCAAAACCAGGGGGCCGTGGCACCCCAGAGGGCCTCGAAAGGTGTTTAGGTAATATATATATTATATTTGGAGATTTTATGGGGGCCGTGGTTACCAAAAGGTTACCACGAAGAACCACTGGTCTAGGGCACAATGATTCTCTCTTATTTATTTTATTAATTTTTAAAAGGTAATATAAGGTTGATAATAAAATACATAGTTTGCTAACCAGGAGGGCTGGCAGAGTTTTAAGTGCAGCTATCTTCTGTAGGAAAGTTGCCGAAGCCTCTGACTCGGCTTCTGTCGGAGCTGGATGACCTCCCTCAGCTTCGCCCACCCTGAAAACAAGCAACATGGAAAATTACACAAAGTGCAGCATGAAAGATTACCCTCCGACCAACTATACAATACTATTAAAAAATATATAAATAAATAAAGACAATGATAATTTCAATCTCATCTGGAGTTTACTCTCTCAAATAAGATAACAAAAAAATTAAATCATTTGCATCGTATCAATTATAAAAAATTTAAAAAGTTGGATCTAATTTTAAGAAACTTAACTATACATCATTCGTTAAAAAAGTGATATCTAGCAAAATATTAATTATTTCTTTCCTTTTTTGAAAAATATTGAGAGCAATTGGACTGTTGGGATTACCGAGAATTCATATTTTACATGGGAGCCTAATATTATTTGAGGGATAATATCACTTAATGTCTACAAATTTTAAAGTAGAATTTATTATTTATAAGTCAGGTTAGTCAACCTAGTAAAGGGGAAAAAATAAAGCCACTGTACTCACGTCAAAATATCAAGCTCACATTGGCTCTCCACCCCAGTTTTTGGAGTTCACACACTGTCTAAAGTTATTTCTAATTATAATCCAATACTCTAAATACATGAGACACTACAACAAGGATGGAAAAGCAATGCCAAGGAGGATAAGCACTCATCTTCTAACTGGAATCTTAAATACCACATAATTAATACAATAAAATAATATACTGACAATGGTGGGTTGATCTTGGTGAGCTTAGAAGTATTGGCATGCCTGACATAAGCTCGTACGACCCAGCGGTGATAGAGCAACACTGAAAAGAAAACCTGGGGTGGCAGTACTGTCATGTCCAGGTTATTGTGAGACCCAGGATCACTCATTTCCTCGCTTACCAGCTGCAATAGGTCCCTCAGCAGCATCCACTGCATGTTCAACGGCAACCTACACACACCGCCTCTCTCATAAATACATTTAAGGATCAATATCACTGTTCCCTGAGGAAATAGAGAAAGAGAAAGTGATAAACTAACAAATTTACAATACAAGAAAAGGCAAGCAAATACTGACTGGTCCTCAAGCATGTCGAGGTCCCACTTAAAGAAAGCGAACACTTTGAGTGCGACTATCTTGAGTGCTTGGCTCCTCAGGGAGATGGACGGCTTGGCCACTAGCTCGGGGTCCACTCCGGACTTGGCCTCCGTCGTCGACATCATCAGAAGCTTCATTATCAAGTCAGCTCCAGTAGGATCTAAAACAACAATACAGTTAAAGAGGAGAAAGTGTTACCGAGGTGGCGACAGGCGGCACCCATCGTAATGTATTATAGATGCTATGTAAAGTCGAGGTTAAAGTAAGGAAGAGAAAATACCTCCATTAGGATTACTAAGGTGTTTCTCCAGAAGCAAAGGGTTGAGGAGGAACTCGAACCAGAGCATTGTATCTCTGCTCATGGGAACGGTTCCCGGTCTTAGCAAGTCCACGTCCATCTTACAAAGGTATATATTATTTCACTCTTCACCGAAATGTGAGTTGAAGACTAGAGAATTAATAAGACAATTATAAGTGATAACAAACTATCATAGTCCCTAGTCCCTCCCTACTCTTGGTATACGAGAACGCCAATTTTATGTCTACAATTTACACTACAGCGACAATTTACAGTACTTCTCGCTACACTACAGTAATTATATAAAATACAAAACAAAACAGTCAACAGTCTTTTATGATACAAATACAAAACAAATTCGATAGCCCGACTGTTTTCATTGAAACCTCCGTCTATCAGGTTTGTTATTTACATTCCTTCGAATTCTAAACAAAGAGGTACAGCTTAAGTTTGGAATTATTTCTTGTTGCATGTCGACAGTTTTGATTATTTTACTCTTAAAACGACGGCGAGTCGATATTTGAAGTACACATTTAAAATTTATTGGTTTAATTAAGTCGAGAGCGCAACCGGGTGCGTTCTTACGTAAAGTTAAAGACTCGGTGGGTTGTTTATTTAATTTATATTTTCGAGGGGACGAGTGGGGTCGGGGTGCCGTCCTTATCTTTCGTGCAGTTGTTTTTTATTTGCTCTCCGTGACTAATTATATCCGACCGATGCATCGCCTCTTCGTCGTACGTGATAGTGTCGGAGTTATATTCGCTTTATTTTCTACCGAGGTCGTAAAATAATTTAGATTTTTCTTAACCGTGCTTCAGTTTCGACAGCGACGATAATTTTTCGAAAGTCCCGTCGACGGCCTTCCGCGTTACAACCGTGTGATTTGACCTTTGGTCCAGTGCTACTTGGGAATCCCCGTCACAATATGTCTCAGGTACGCAAAGAAAAAAGGCTTTAGATAAGTGTCGAGTATTCTGTTTCAGTTTTCAGTGGTTATTTCTTATCGACTGTACTTGTGAACTCCTCGAATAGTAGGTGTGTCGATCTCAAAGTAACGTATGCCAGTCGACAGGAAGGCTTTAAATTAATATTTTCAGTCGAGAAAGTCGTCAGTTTGTGAGGGGCAGCTGCTTTCAACATATTGTGCGCGCTCTTCTCAGGGACGTGTTAATCAAATATTTAACATACGGTAGGATTGTGAGGACGTCCACTGTTATTTCCTTGTTTCGTCGAGTGTATCCTGTTTCTCCCCTACTTATTCGTCTTGTTATTTCAGATCCGTAGTCAGCGCAAGTTCTCAAGTCTTACGAAATAACATTCGCGTCGTTGATTTTACAACATATCCGGACGAATGCAGTGCTGATAGTGTCTAAACGGCCTAACAAATCAGGTAAGAAGAACGGGTCGCCTTGGTGACGCCCTGTTGCACAGATACAACCTTATCTTAGGTGTAATGGGTAATCTAATCCAGTGCTCGAGATGAGGTGCATGTACATTACAAGTCCTTGCCTGTACAGTTCAGCCTAGTCAGTCTTAATTTATTACTTGTAGTGACTCTACCTTCCTTTCTTAGTTATTCGTATGATTCGTTATTGAATTTGATGTATTAATATTAAGCTATTTTAGGGGTTGAAAGTGAGTGAGGTAAGAGTGTTGTATAAGGAGCCACCTGACAAGCACTGCTGATATGTTGTATAACATGACTTGTTGCTGTAGCTAACTGACTTGTTATTAGCTTTTCCCAGTTTAGTCCACTTGTCCTCACATATATACGTTGTATAATAATAGTCTTGCCCAACTTACTCCACATATCCTCTCTATAATTTGTAAATTGTATAACATCACCTATATTGTGGCTTCACCCAATAACTTGAATAATTTTCTTGCCCAACTTACCCCACTTTTGGTCACTTAAGCAGCTCTATCTTTATCATTCATTGCTATTTAAATTTTTAAGTGACAAAATGACCTGGTTGAAACAGTAGTGTATGCTCTGTCGAGTTTATACCTCTGTTTATTTACCTGGGGAACTTGTGTGTGTTGTGTGGTGTATTTACATAGTATGTTAGTTAACCACGTGCATCGTACCTGGCAATTCAAATTGAATCCTTAATTTTTATTTACCCACAAACTGGTACTTAACCTTTTTAAGTCACCCTTAACTTTTTATGAGAAAATATTTGGTGAAAATCTTGAATCAGTTAGGTTATATTAATAATTCTAAAATTGTATCAAATGAGAGGTACTTATTATAAATTATGATTTAGTTAAAAAATAAAATTGAATTGTATATAATCTTAAGTCAAGTTAATCTGTCCAATTTTTTATATTTTTTCAATTTTGAAATATCAATCTCACTTTAACAGAAATTTTTCACCTTTGATCTAGCTAGAGCCCAAACTTAAAATTATCTAATTTAATCATTATTATGTCACTTTGAAAAAGCCGAAATCTTTTACAATTTGAGGAAATAAAAGTTTGCTTACATCAGTAAAGTACATAATAGTGAGATATGCATAGAAATTGATAAGAAGGGGAAGTGTACCTTAGTCGGTTTTGGAGGTGCCTGGATAAAACTTTAACCTGGATCAATTCAAAAGATATCACCAGGTCAATATAAATATTATCCAATAAGATATTTGATCTTGAAGTTAGACATAAATATGCAGCTGATTTCTTGAATTTGTTGTTATTACTACTACTACTACTACTTATTCCTGAAAATAATTTGTTGCCGATTCCGATTGACAGACAACTTCTCATGACTCAGGTCTTCAAAGCCAATTCAATGATAAAATTAGGTGTGGGAGTTTACACCCATTCTTTTCAATATACAACCCAAAATTAATTATTAGGCACTTTAGGCCTTAACAAAGGGTCTTTATTTCTGCTAATTTAAATTGTTTGTTCATTGGCGTGTTGAGTGGTGTAATTTTAATTTTTTTACCATTTAGACTGCGGCAGACTTACCAACAGAGTTGAAAGCCTATAGTATTTTTAGAAAGAATATTGTTATGATGACAGTATGGGAGAAAGGTTGGGAGCCAATGAGAGTGTGAGATTCTGACATCTCAAATGGCGGGCCAACAAAGATAACCTTGGGTTAGCCACTTACTTCTTCACATAGGTTAGCCAATCATAGTGTCCCAATTCAATTATCTTTGTAAAAATAATATGGAGAGATTTAAAAACTTGCTGTGAAGCATACTTAATTTTGTTTAACGTGTTTGTGCAGGTATGAAGAAAGCAGAAAGGTCACGGTTTTCTTTGAGGCGATTGCTACGACTTGGTTCTTCCCAGGCTCTTCCAGCGGCTAGTCTTCTTCACTCAGCCTGCCATACAGCACTATCAGGTCATATATCACTTTTTACTCCCGTTTTTATAATTTTTTTTTCTCTTGATATCAAGGGTGCCAATTTATTTTTTATTTTTTTTTTTTTTAAAGAGGATTTAGAAATTAGAATTTTGAGTTGGTATGTTACAGGAGATGGACAGCAGACTGACAGAGGGTCCAGATCAAGCTGTGAGAGGACTACTGCCTCCGTCTCTCAAACCAAGGTAATACTTAAATTATCTTTAGTACACAATGTCATTTCGTCTGTCTTGTCTTGATTTCTTAGCTTACAATTATTACAGTTATCTCTATCTCTGGATATTTGCAGTTTTTATTATCCACGGTAACATATACGACCGAAGGGTCATGGAAAGTTGACTAATCTCTACTAATTGTGTTTGAAAACTAGGGATGTTGAAGGGAGAGAATGGAAAAGACTTGAACTTATAATCATAAAAGTTAAAATGCCCCTTTGAGCTCGCAAATCATGAGAGTAAAGACAAACTATGAGTTTATCTGCAGAACATTATAGAGTATTACTCCTGTGGATATCAAGGGATCATGTATAGTCCATGCTTAAAGTAACTCTATGCCTAAATTAGTATTAATGATATACAATTTTCCCTGAATCTGTTTCCATAGTGATGGCTTGTATGCCCAGGTTATCAAATGGCTCTGAATCTAAACAAACCCTTATATGTATTGCTTATTCTCTCAATAAGTCAAGATTCCCGCTAGCTATGATGCCGCAGCCAAATGGACTATGTCCTTCTTTATTTACAAATATATGTCTTAAGATAAATTGGATCGAGGCTTGTTTGGCTTTAAAAATCAAACCATTGAGCAGGTATTTTATTGGCAAATTATTCTTTTAAATTATTTGACTGTGAATTTTTTTAAAGCTACACTGGTTTGAGAAGAGGTGTGGAACTGATAGAATTGTGTAGCCTTTTTTCACCTCATCATCTTGCTAACACTCGCTCCCAATTCCTACATACTACAAATTCTTATGAGATATAGAAACTCTTGATTGCAGTGATGGGTGTTAAGAGTACAATAAAGTCAATTGAACAAGTGACAAATGAGGAGGAATTAATGTTTTGTTTTTAATGGCAGGTGGAGACGGAAGGCAGCGTGGAGTGCAGACTTTGCCTGATGGAGTATCCTTACGAAGCTATGCCCAAGCTGACAACATGCTGTCACTACGCCTGCTATGATTGCCTCCAGATTTATCTACGTATAGAGATACTTGAGTCCAGAGTACCTGTCTCCTGTCCTCAGTGTTCCGAGTCCCTCCATCCCAGCGGTCAGTTACAAGTATTTATTAATACACCTATTATTCACTATTCTCTCTAGAATCTTTTTTATTTATCTAAAACTTAGGTCTACTGGGATAGTAGTACTCTTATTATATATCTGAATCTTGGGTTTACTGGGATTTAGTACTCTTAATTATTTATCTCGTGAAATACGAGGAAAGATTATTAACAAAATGTACTTTGTAACTTGATATGAAATCAGAACTGATTGTTATTTGCAAAAGTTGGAATGAATTTATGTTATCTTGTTTTTAAAGTGCAAATAATGATGGTTTGTGTTTACAGATATCCGTATGATAGTGAATAATAAGGACCTTTATGATAAGTACGAAGACTTCATGGTGAGGAAGGTATTAGCAGTGGAACCTGACGCCCGGTGGTGCCCTGCACCTGACTGCAGGTACTTCTATATTCCTTACAAAATACTATTATCATATTCCACCAATAAGCATTAATCGTCTTGAATCAAGAAAGTCGATTGTGAAAGTATAATAAAATTGAGAAATTTAACACATTTCTGCAACCATTTGATCGATACGAGAGAAAACCTTATCTGGAATGTGTTTGTGTTTAGTTACGCTGTGATTGCAAGCGGGTGTGCAAGCTGTCCTAAGATCGAGTGCATGAGGGAAGGCTGTGGCTGGTCGTTCTGTTACCACTGCAAGGCTGCATGGCATCCCAACCAGACATGTGATACTGCACGGGCACAGAGGTCTCCTGCACTTAGGACCTCCTCCCTTTCCTTCAGCCAGGATTCTCAGCACAGTAAGTACTCCACTGTATAACTACTTCCGATAGACTCCCCTCTCTTATACTTGTTCCCCATATATTCATCTATATCAATTTAGTCGTCTTGAGGCAAACAAACAATACAACTTAGACACATTATAAACTGTGCATCAAGCAAAATTACCAAAATACTGACATTTTGGAATAATTTGTTTCCTCCTTTGAGATAATAGAGATAACTAACTATTTGTCAACAAGGTGTTATCGAGGAATGTTGTCTTTTTTACCGGTCCTAGCTATCTATCAGAAAAGTGATCTACCATGGACATCATAGAAGTCCACTCTGAAAGAATGGCTCAGTTAGCAGCCTACAGGCTACTTTTCAAGAATTGCTCGTGATGATAACTGATCTGTGTTGCATATTAACAACTGCTGTTTACACTATCTCAGATAGCGTTTTTATTTATGCCACTAAACCGAGTCAAGTTTGTCACCTTTTTGTTTCTACATTGTCGCAGCTCATTCTGGCCAGTACTCAGTCTCCCCTTAAAAATCCAAGTTTTTAACAAATTATTGGTTGTTTTACTCCCCAGGGAGGTATCCATGTTTTACACTGATGTGATCATGGGAGTGGGTGACCCTTAAAATCAGTTATTCTTTGTCAAATACAAAAAGGAGTTTTAATGATTTTTTTTATGTCATACATTTTTGGAAAAAAATGTTCCCCCCCTAAAATATCTTAACTTTATTACACTTACTTACTCTACACTTCGGAGTAGTTTCATTGTGTTTGAACAATAAAAATGGATATTATAATACCTTTTGTTTCACTTCATTATTATAAATATAGGTTAACAAATTCGTCCCATTTGTTAAATTGCCTATAGACCCTTTGTGTTTGCTGAAAGCATACAATTGGCTAATTTATTGTACAATAAACTGACATGTATTGTTTAATTTTTTTGACTTCGGGCTAGAGGTGAATTTTAACTAAAGCTGTTTGAATGGAATAGAGGTCTACGATGGAAGAGTTTTTTGCATTTACATTAGTGAATAAAACCTAAATAGTAAAATTTATCAAATGATTGTCAAAACACCATAGTAAATTATAGCACAGTGTGACTTCGATATCAGATCATTACAACGGTAGGATCAACCTCATTACTTTATTTACTTTGTATATCACATCTCCCTATGTTCTCCGCTCCTTGTACATCCGTCCCCGACAGGCACCTATATCCACTCTGAAAATATTATTGATACATTAATATATTAAATGCAAAACGTGTTAAAATATTTGGCATTACTGTACTGATCCCGTGGTTGTTTGTTTTGAGGAGACGATATCAAGCCATGTCCTCGATGCAATATCCTGATTGTCAAGATGGACGATGGTTCCTGTAACCACATGACTTGCTCCGTCTGTGCGGCTGAATTCTGCTGGCTCTGTATGAAGGAGATCTCCGATCTTCACTACCTCAGGTAATTCTAACTCTTTTGTGCACTTGGGTATTAATAAAATATGGAACAATTATTTCAGTCTCAAACCTACGATCTGATTTATATTGACGATTTGTGTGAACTGTTAACAGCATATTAACCTATTATTATTGTTACTTAAAAAAAAAATACCATCTTTTAATAGTGTTGACTAAATCAGCATTTAAGCTTGCTCAGTGCTCCGCCCAGTGTGCAGGCTTTGTGAGGATAAGAAAACCCCTTATCAGATGGTTTCCTGCATTAACTCACCTCAGGTGGGAAACTTGGTGATTAAGAACTAAAGTGCTTTCAAGTGTCGTTTTCTGTTAGTCTGTCAGTGTTCATGGCATTCGGTTAAAAATATAACATTTTTATTGTTATCAGAAGAAGGAAAATTCCTGTATTTCCCTCTGCCTGACTTTTGTTTTTGACCTAAAACATTTTTAAATGTTAATATTTTATTTATTACTTAGATTTTATTATTTTTTTGTTATTACCTAAAAACTACTCCTCAGAAATGAGCGATTCCCAGGAACGCATTTATTTTCTTAATTAATTTAAATGAAAACGGCTTTTCTTAGGGTAACAGAGAGCTATTGCTTTATGAAAACAACTAAAGAGAAAGGCTTTAGTAAGTTTAGTGAGTTGATGGAGGCAATAGTACCTCTGATGGTGTTACCTTGCCCTCTATGGCTGCTATATTTGAAATATCCATATAAATATCACTAAATTACCAGTTTAATTTTGCCTGTACTGTACTATCCACCAAGAATTTCTTGACAAGTTTACTTGCTTACCCTCTCTATCTCCGCTAACAATCTCCCACATGTTTCAACAGGTTTTTCAGCAAAACCTAATGAATTTCAATGTATTTAATTTAGGGGGAGTCTGAAATAAAGCCTCTTTCCCAACATTCCAGTTTTAAGGAATCAATAAGCTGGCAATGATCAGTCAGTCAGTCAATTGTATTTGAATTTTATATTATATTTTTACAGATTGAGCCAACAACTTCCCAAATTTTAACTGAAGTTGTAAACTTTTAATCAAGTGAAGCTGACACATTTGATGCTTAGTAACAACTGTTGCCACATGAGAAGTTGTTGTTTAACCAAAGATATTTAAAGATTATTATTTTACCAAAGATATTTAAAGATTATTATTTTACCAAAGATATTTGTTTTGTGTTGCAGTCCGTCAGGGTGTACCTTTTGGGGCAAGAAGCCATGGTCGAGAAAGAAGAAGATATTGTGGCAGCTTGGAACGCTAGTAGGGGCTCCTGTGGGTATTGGCCTCCTCGCTGGCATTGCCGTACCGGCCATCATCATAGGTAAGTCCATCCTACTCACTTCACTATCTATTCTAAACAATATTTCAGTTAGGAGAAACCTGGCTCTGAGAAAGATGTTTAGATAAATAATACTCCGAAGTGAGATCGAGAAATGAATTTAAGCTCCAGATTTAGGGGCTCTACCCCCCAAAAACTCAGAAATAATATTTCTCGAAATTGGTTTTGACGATTACTATTTAAAAAAAAAAATTAAAATCTAGACAATTTAAATACAAATCTAACAATATATGCTGTTTTCCTGGTAAAATATAGTTCCTGAGAAAAAAGCTTTAAATGCGGACAGAGGAAAATAGCTTTAATGTTCAATAATCAACCTAAGTAAGGAAAAAAAAAAATAATAATAAATAAAGCCACTAGGCCTGCCCACAGGCCTAGTGGCTTTAATATTATTATTATTATTATTATTAGAGGTGGGGCCAGTGACATTTCTGTTTTCTTAGTTGGCCCGACCTTCTGACTTTTGACACTCAGATTGGCCAACCTAAATAAGGAAAAAAATAAAGCCACTAGGCCTGTAGAAGAGGTAGGGCCAGTGCCATTTTGTTTTCCTAGTTGCCCCGACCTTCTAGAATTGTCCCTCGCTGTCAAACTATACAACTCATAACGCCCAAATTATAGGATTTCATCCTAATATCTCCTTACTCCATCTTTGACCTTAAGCCCTGTCTATGTGCATTTTCTTGACATTATGTTTTGTTAGTTTGTTTTTAATGAGTTATTGTGTATTAGGAATCCCCGTGTGGGTAGGGAGGAAGCTGTATACAAGGTACCACCTGGCTAACAAACACAAGAGAAACCTGGTCGTCACTGGAGGAGTCGTCGCCTCCGTAAGTACCTCTTTACTTTATTCTGCATCCAAATTTTGTCTTAATTCAGGTTTTACTCGAGTGTTGTATCTCCACTTAGTTTTAGTAGATTCAAGATAACTTGATAAAAGTATTAAGTTTACTAAGTAAGTGGTCCCTAAGAGGTGCATGCACATGCATAATAATTATAATTTTTCCATGTTGTGTCGTGAAGAGGTGGACATTTTTTTTTTTTTTTTAAATTTAACTTATGAATGTATATGAATCCATTGATTAAATGTACTAGCCTGGTAACTGTCACAGTCACATTTACCATTTATTATTAAATCTTGTTACCACATTATTAAACTGTACATGTAGCAAATCTGATAAAGTCCCTCTGAGACAAAAGTTAGCCATTTTTAATCAATTAAATTAACTCAAATATTTTTCTTTTCACCTAACATGCAAAAAATAATTATTAATTTGTATAGGGGACTACTGCTTCTGTAGTATACGTGGTGTGATCAAAAAGTATCCGACCTTAATTTTTATTGGCCAAACAAAGGAAGCTGTGGAGGCGAGGCTTGGTGAACGGTTGCAGGTATGCCTAGTGAGAATGCTAATTTTTTTGTACGTCTGCAACACGAGTCAGTCGGCGGTTGGCTATTAATTAGTGAGCCAGTGAGTGTCGTCGCATTTTTCTTTCTGACAAAATAACAGCAAAATTCGAACAGCGTTACTGCATCAATTTTTTTTTTTTTTTTTAAGCTTGGTTGTTCTCAAATGAAAACAATCCGCAAGATTTAACAAGTGAGAATCACCAAGCATAAAACAAAATGGATGAAGTAACGCTGTTCGAATTTTGCTGTTATTTTGTCAGAAAAAAAAATGCGACGATACTCACTCGCATTGGCTCACTAATTAATAGACAACTGCCGACTGACTCGTGTTGCAGACGTACAAAAAATTGAGCATTCTCTCTAGGCATACCTGTAACCGTTCACCAAGCCTCGCCTCCACAGCTTCCTTTGTTTGGCCAATAAAAATTAAGGATAGATACTTTTTGATCACACCATGTACATATACTATTGTACAAATTGTCGCTGTAACTGTTTTATTAAATACTCTTAACTAAAGGACTTTATTATATCATAAAGAAGATATAGCTATTTTTTTTAATTTGGTAAAAATTCTGAAAATTGTATTACAGTTGAACCTCGATAAGAAGTGTCTCAAGGGGATTAGAGAAACAGTCTTGTTATTGAGGTGCTCTTTTTGTTGAGGGTCGTGTTATCAAGGTTATTTTGGCTATCATTTGTGTTATAGAGGTTAATAGAATATTCGGAGCGGTGGGGTTTTCAAGTTTAGACTTGTTCAAGGTCGACCTTCTCAAATCGACTTGTTATAGAGGTTCTGAGTTACGTTGTGAATTGAAAAAATAGGTGTTATTAAGGTTGTTTGAACAAATAATAGTCGCATTATAGAGGTTAATTTAACATTATGTGTTATGGAAATTTCAAGGGTAATTTGAAAATTGCACTTGTAATTGAGGTTTTCGTGTTGTTGAGGGTCAAGGTTCTACAGTATTTCTTTTTTGTCAAGGGGTAACTTACCAATTCAAACTGTTTGTAATTCAGTAGGGTGTCGATAATCTGGAATAATTGGAATCAGACTCTTCCTGGAAATATAAAATTGTTGGGATTTTCCATTTAAACTAATAAAAGTGCTGATAGATATCTTCAATGCAAATAATATTATATTTTAAAACAAATAAAAGCACAATTTTACAAAAAATGCGCTACAAGGAAGAAAATATTTTTTTACCTGTCATAGTACTACGAGCTATCTCAGTATATGCATTTGTTAATATAGATAAAATCTTAAATAATCCAAATTACAATTATCAATAACTACGGGAGACATACAGAGAAAAATACACCCCCGCACCGGGAATCGAACCACGGGACCTCTGTTTACCGTACAGGTGCTCTTACCATCTGAGCTATACGGGAGAATGATTTTTCTCTGTCGTCACTGATACATATTCCCGAATCCTAGCTTTAA
>KZ651128.1:1797438-1811095 GCA_001010745.2 Gerris buenoi
TAAGGGAGGTAGCGTAGCCGTGGTGGTAAAAGCACCTCTGCTCGGCTATCACTGAATCATGAGTGGAACGAGATGGGGTTCGATTCCTCGGCGTGACACTCTGATTTATATGGCTCACTATTGATCACATCATACTCGCTTCGGCGGTACAATGTACATATGTATGATGTGTGAAGTGGCTGCAACTCTCCACTGCGGGGTGTAAAAAGGGCCTAAGTGATGGCCTAATTGCAAGGTTCGAACAAGTGGTTCGTCCTACCCGTTCTAGTAGCAAGTACTAGACTACTACTACTACTATATATAACTTATTTTATATAAACTTCCAACAGTGTGATTTTATTGTGTGTACTAATTGCCATAGATTGCGTTAGTAGTTGAATTAATAGAGAGTACCGGCGAAGCACGAGGCGAGTCGCGAGCGCGAATGTGTAAACGGCCATTCGCATTGTGGGGACGAGTGGAAAAATTAGACCACGACTTCCGGCGAACGGCGAGGCGAGTCACGAGCACGAATGTGTAAATGCGGTATTAGTTGTTGTGGTTGTCAAATTTCAGAAATGATTATTTTTTATTTTATCGAAATTAAGCCGCCAACATTTCTCCATATAAATCTGATAATTTATTGATTTATCGTATAAAACAAATGATTTTGTTAAACTAATGACTAATCATATTATTGTTATATCTACTGCTAAATTTCTTGACCATGGCTTAATTTAAAGTGGGTCCTGCTGAACCACTGTTAAGGCGGAAATACACATGCTAGTAAAAAAGCATGCAAATGGCGAGTTACTAGCACCTTAGTAGCTGGCATGCTGCAGACTCTATGTACAGTACATTTGCCAGTGAAGTAGCATGCTAGTATCATCCAGATGATCGGTCTTGTACGAGCTACTAGCTCATGACAATACACATTCCAGTCACTGTTCTAATTTTGAAACAGGCACACGTTTCTTGCCTTGTCTTAGCCGGAATAAAAAATTAAATAATTGTATTTGATTTAATTAATTTTGATAGTTTTATTAATTGTGTTTGAATGTACAATATGAATGTACCAGGGCAGAATGAAATTAACCAGATTGTTCTGTTACTTGCAAAGAACATTGTTTTTAAACATTTGAAAAATAATAAAAATCCCGTCAAGTACTTGCTAGCAAGTTACTAAAAGGGTTTCTTCGGTCATAAAAATTAATTATTATTATTATTCATTTTTTTAAACAAATATATCCATTGTTCACTTTTAAAAATCAAGATGTGCATGTATTATTATTCTTTACTATCTTCGGTATGCGCTTATTGAATTCTTTTAGGGCTAAAATGGCCAGAATGGCTGCCATTTTGGAAACACGATATATTTTTGTGAACTAAATTTCAATACCTTTAAAATGATACCCAACTTCGATTTTTAAAATCGCAAAAATTTTGGGGCCCCCTAGTTACGGCCCCCTAAAAATTCGAAAATTTCACTTTATTTAAATCAACTCCCGGAAATTTTATTGGACTACAGAGATTTATATTTATGTATTTTTGCCTTATTTTTGGACCTATTCTAATGGGGTAGTGCAGGGGGGGGTAAATTTTTTTTGGGGGGGAAAAATGGCCGCAATTCTTAAATTGAGATACATATTTGTAATCTGCATTTCAATACCTTTGAAATGATACCCAACTTGAAAATTACAAAAAATGTAAAATACTGCGCGGTGATCGCAATTGATCGCAGAAATTTTGAGTGTTAAAGTTCGCAATAGGTTTTCTGTTTTTGGGCAAACAAGTTTAACTTATATACCAAATTTCAAGTCAATAGTGTCAGTAGGTCGGGAGATATACTCCAAGATGCGACAGACGGACGGACAGACACACTACCAAAAGCATAATGGTTTCTAGGACGACCTCGAAACCCTAATAAGACACAAAGAGAGTGGGTAAAAGTTTGGATAGCTAGAAGGGTATTAGGTACATGGAGCGAGTCGGTGCCTACTAAATAAAAAGCCTTCCAGGCACGTCAATAATTTTATGAATCAATTGTGAATGCTTCCGCAGAAAGAAGATGAGTTGTTGTCAGATACCCGCGAAAGGAAGGAACGCAACTGAAGGGCTGAGACGTGCTAGCTACTAGCAAATTTGCACTAGCAGGCCTGTTTACACGTGCCTTATCAGTTCCCCCACCCCTAGACTTGTGCCTGGCAAGAGAAAAATCAAACCTCGTGCGATTTACTCGTATGCTTTTCACTCACATGCTATTAGATGTATACACTTGCCAGTAGCTCTCCTCTGCGAGCTACTCGTATGTTTTTGTGCGAGTAACTAGCATGTGTATTTCCACCTTTAGGCTAGTAAAATGTTGTAGGTGGTGGTGTTCGTCTACAATTTTTTCCAAATTTTACCACCAAACTTTACCAGAAATGCAGCAATTTATCGGGTAATACAAACAGTTTTGAAAACTAATGACTGATTGATTTATTGATTTGTTTTTATTGCATATATTTAAATGTCATCGGAAATTTATAATCTGTGCAAAATTCAGCTTTCTAGGTAGCCAGGAAGTGGGAAAAATCTTAGATACAAAATTTGTCCCGCTCGCTAGTTTATATGGACAAAAATGTAAAAGTTTATAAAAAGGAGAGAAAAAACAAATGACCTAGCCAAATTTTTTTATGAGTAACTCTTATGAATATAGAAGTGAAGCGAATGAATAAAGCCATTAATGTATTTAAATTGTTACGTGTTTTAGGAAAAATTGTTAGGTTTTGTTGTTAGGAAAAAATACTGTGTTTACAGATTGTATAATTTATTTCCAGAATTGAGTCTGTATTTTTTACTACGTTTTTATTAACTTGGTTTCTTGTTTGTTTGCCCGGTACAAATCTGGCAATCGATTTCTAACTAACTTCCCGAATAGCTAGACATTTGAAACTTCTAGCATAGCTGAGAACATGATGACAATGCATTATTTTAATACTTTTGTCCATCTTTCAGCAAAATTTAATTAGTTTTCAGCAAATGTGCTGTATGGAAAGTTAGTTTGGAAAAAATCTGCCAGTTTTTTTATTTGTTTTGGCATGTCCCTTATTTACAATCTTCATTTGGACATGTTTCAAAATAATGATTTATGACTGAAAATTTAAAAGCATAGTATATAAAAAGTTCTTTTTATCTAGCAATTATTTAACTTATTGAACTTTCCTACTGTGATGAAATGCTCATACCGCACCACCGCATTCAAATAATATCTATAAACGACTGTCTAATTGTAACTGTGATATATCTGTGAGGGTATTGCCAATACATCACATATATCCGTGTTTAAAATGTTTTCTACTGAAAAATAACTCCTCTATTCAACATAAAAGTGTTGGTAAAATTCAGCTTTTTTTATTTGATTTTTTTTTACTGTAAATTGATTTTTGTGTCTGTGACTATAGGTTTGTTCCAACAACACTTCAAACTAGTTCCAAACTAGTTTCAAACTGTACGACGCATGCGCATTAGCGAAAAACTATCACTTGTGGTCCGATGGGCAAGCGTCGGACAGTTCCAAACCAGTATGAAGTGTGGTTGGAACAAACCTTATATTATTAAGAAAATATTCTTGTTTTGAGTTTATCAAATGAAATGGGTATTTTTGAAAGTGATCTTAGATTCTTTTGTTTTACCAATTTTAAGCTAGTGTTTCTGTCAAGAAAATTAACTAACTTAGACTTGGCCAATTGTAAAAATGTTACTAACTTAACGTGTATTTTATTGTTATCAAAGGGCATTGGAAATCTCTTCAATTTATAGGTGTCTTACAGCTCAGATTAGTGAAATACTTTTTCTAGTAGAGGTTTCCTATTGGCTTGTCTACCAATACAATTTCTGTATTAATGGAAGCTTCTACTATCTAATAGCTACCATTGTAATTAACTTTGTATAAAGGTGTCATGCATGTGCACTATTATAAAAGTGTAATACTTTTTTTCTCCAAAATTAAGACAGTTTATTTCAGTATGTTATTTTATTTGTATACCTTAAACTTTCTCAGGTGAATTGCAGGACTGTGTTAGAGAACCCAATTAATGTGGTTGTGCATGTTGTAAGTTAACATGAAAAATATTAGTTGCAGATTAATAGTAGTAGTAGTAGTAGTAGGTTCTAGTTCTAGATGGGCGAACCACTTGTTTGAACCTAGGAATGAGGTCTTAGGCTAAGTACAGATTACTCTCACGTGACGTGTTCCCACGTCACGTCAGATAACATGGGACCACGTCAGACATGAGACGGTGTTCACATTGTTCTGACGTCAGACACATGAAAGAACAGACTCGAGCTTGTTGCCCTTCCTGACAATTGGTTTTGAGCCTGCAATCATGAATGTACTCCCTGTTTTTGACATGGGTATTTGCTCTCCTAGAGACTGGATCCATCCTATCAAAATTTAACTTCTTAACTGTAGAAGATGAAGAGCCGTTTAAGTGGTGACAAAAACTAAATTCTACCATGGGGTAATCTAAAAAAATGTAGGTAATCTTAAATATTCCCCGTTGTTGTTATATAGAACTATAAAATGTGGACATTGTTATTTATATATTTGTTTTTTCACGTCTGAAGAAATATCTGGAACTTTAGATATCCTTCCCACGCGCCATGAGGCGTGTGGCGTCAGATAGCATCAAATCTCGCGTTCCCACGTCACGTCAGAACAATGTGAACATAGACTCTCAAAACCTTGTGTTACTTTTTTATATCACATGCATTATGACGTGGGCCCATATAACGTCAGAATAGTCTGAATTCAGCTTTATTGTAGTCCTTTTTACTATCCCTGTAGTCGATAGTTCCAGCCACTTCCCACATCATACCTCTGTATAATGTACCGCCGAAGCGAGTATGTTGTGATAATTAGTTAGCCATGTAAAGCTGAGGATCAATTTAATTCATTGATGGCCGAGCAAACCTAGCAAGTGTCTAAAGCCAGACAGGTAATCTGGCTCCCCTACTCGCAGCCTATCACACTTAACAACTCGTCAAAAAATTTGAATATTACTAATTTGGTTTTACCTTTACTTAAAATATTTCCACACTTAAGTGATGGTCTCATCATAAGCATTGATTTACTCAGCTTTAGCTCAGTCATGTCAAGATCACAATGAGACATAAGCACAAGGAGTTGATTTATATTGTTAGTCATGTCAATATCACAATAAGATATAAGTACAAGGTGTTAAGTTATATTGTTAGTCATGCCAATATCACAACGAGACATGAGTACAAGGATTTGAGTTTTATTGTTAGCCATGCCAATATCACAATGAGACCTAAGTACAAGATGTTGAGTTATATTGCTAGTCATGTCAATATCACAATGAGACCTAAGTACAAGGTGTTGAGTTATATTGCTAGTCATGTCAATGTCACAATGAGACATTAGTACAAGGAGTTAAGTTATATTGTGAGTCATGCCTTGCTCATAGTTATAATGAGTTGTCAGGTGAGTGAAGCATGTGTGAGATTCAGAAGAAACCGTTTTAGGCAACTATTGTTAGTCCAACTTATACTAAAAAAATAAACATTTTCTTTAAATTATTTTTATTTGTAATATATATACACATAGAAGAGCTTAATATCTACTGAATAATGTTTTTTGGTTTATAATATTAATAGTATTATTGTGATACAAAGTTTCATAATGTTGTTATAATGGATCAATATTATCAAGTAATGGGATAAAAAACTTTAATTAGAAATGTGATAGATGGCTAAGTAGCTTTTAATATTATATTAATAATTAATAATGGTTAATTTGAAGAATAAGTTATATTATAATTATATGTTGTATTATATAATTTTAAACTAAGTTAAGAAATGACTCGGACGGAGTAAACACACCCGGGTTGTAGCGTGTCTTTCTCTGTTCGAGCCTGCGCACTCGTTTTTAATTTTTATGCCCAAGCTTTATTACTTGTAGTTTGGTACAAAATTTTTGGGAAATTTTATAGTAATAAATTTTCTTATACATGACATTCGTTTTATTATAAATTGTTTTATAATCATATCAAGTAGTAGTTTAGGGTGAGACTATGAATTAACCGTTGTTGTGGTCTCGGTGAAATGCATAAATAAAAAAGAAAAGAAAATAAAAATGTATTGGAGAGGCATTTAGTAGGGCGGTGGAATGATGTCAGGCTGGTCCAGTACGCCTTGATGGTGGAGGTCGGTCAATAGGTCCACGAGACGCTGCTCGGTGACCGGGTCCCCCAAGGCTACGTCCACCGACCCTATACACAACAGCACTGCCAGAAGCTGTGACCTCTTGAAGTCCTCCTTCATCTGGTCCTCGCTATACTCCACCTAAAAACATCACTCTCCATTCTTAATTCCATCTTAGCAATATGTATTGATTAAAGAGGTAAACTATCAACTGGAATAAGGTTTAAAGTGAGAGTTAAGAAGGGGTAGATAAGATATGCTATACCGACCTGCAAGTTGAGCTGATGGAGCTGCGTCATGAAGGAGTCGAGGTACAGTTCGAGGAGATGCTGTGTGTATTGCCTTCGTAGTTGTGTAGGTAGAGAACTCAACAGCAGCAAGGCCACGTCGTTAGTCCCCTTTGAATATGTCACCATCTGCCAGTCGAGGATCTTGCATTGGACGGGTTGGTCTGGCGAGAAGGCTAGGTTTTCACACCAGAAGTCTGTGTGAGTAATACAGCCCAAAGGTTCTTCGGGGGCCAGAAGCGCCGATATCAGCTCCTTGGTCTGGGGTTTCAGCCTGTCCAAGGCCTGGATCAATTCCTCCGTCCCCGGTCGCTCCTTCAAGAATCTGTTTTGACAAAAGCATGTACACATTAATACAGGAAATGGCGCACCTTTAAGGCCTATCGCGTCTAGACAAATTCCAGTTAAAAGTATAGAGTAAAGTTGAATGGGACTTGCCTGGTGAGTTGGGGTAGACCTCTCTCGACGAGCTGTTGGTAGGAGTCTGTGGCGAGAGCGGTCTGGAATAGAAATGGGTACATGGTGTCTAGTGGTGCGCCGTCTTGTTTGAGTGCGAGGCTGGCCGCATGAACGGTGGCGACAGCCCTGAGCGCAGCTTCCGCCTGCGGCAGGGTGAGTCCTGTAGCGAAGGATGGGACCTCATAGCCAGCCGCCGTGAGGTCTTCAAGGACCAGGACGCTGGGCTGGCAGGCACCTGAGTAGTGGGCATGATACAGCTTGGGTACCGGGAGCGCCACCCCTACTCGTGAATCCGTCTCACCCACCACCTACGCTATCAACAGGCCAGTCAGTACTATACTGGTCACCACACTACTTGTTCCTTCAAGTGTATTTTGTATCACTTGAACAAACAAAACATTTAAACTAGGCCCTGGGCTCTGACCACAACTTCTCGTCCCATTTACATACCTATTTTTATATTCAATAATTGATAAAAACGTCAAAACATAATACACAAGATAAGATAAGATACACAAGTAACTACAGCACACATACATGGAGTAGACTGAGTAAGTTACACTACTGCAAGTAGTAATTACTTGGCCAAACTAATCACAGCAAAACCTCTACGCAGCCACATTTGTTTATAATTAACCTTATTCCTCTATTGGACCAATCCAACCAATTCCCTGTCCACTTTATATTCTTATTAAATGCCTCTTAGTTGTAACAATTAGTGTCGTATAATTGTTATTAGTGGTGAAGTAAAAGTTGAAGAGATGGGGAAACCCCCTTCCCACCATGTGGGATACTAAATCAATGTTTACAGGATGGGAGATGCCGCCGTCCTATTACCCTCGTGTTTTCTCCACATGACTAATTGGACATGTCGTTTTTATTGGATGCTTTAAGTATCTCTAAGTGTATCCGTTATCATTTAACATATCTCTAGTCTCCGTTTTAGTAGTTTTAGTTTATTTTTTATTTGCCTAAAAATAGCGTTCCTTTAATTTATATTAGGTACCTAATTTTAGTAGTGAGAGACATCAAAAACGCGGACATTAATCGGTAAAAACCGTGATGGGGCTGTTAAGACGGGAAGGAAGTTAACCTAGTATAGCAGACAGTCATACTCGACAACCGAGGATAATAGGCTGCGAGAGAAGTCCCAATAAAGCCGCCGGTAAATTTACGGTAATCTAGCTCGACACGGCCGAGCCTCTTAAAACGTGACCAGCCTTCGGAATCGGTTCTGCTTGGATTTTACAAACAACAGTTTTATGGCTAAGAGCACTGAACTCTTGGTAACCAAAAGGGAGGGGTGACATGTATCTAAAATAGACGCCCGAAAAAGCGAATTAGATTATCTCATTTTGTTGTAAGGTAATATTATATTGTTAGGCAAAGTCTTAAGGATCTTCGGAGGGCATTTAAAGTATATTGTTTTAATTTCTGACGGGTCCCTCACACAGGAGCCTGGTATTTTCAACCCCTGTATGGCCGTGTGAACCGATGTCTAATTAGATCGGGAAATTTAGGAAGGGTGAAGGGTACGGTGAATGTACCTTAGTGTAGAAGCCGATCTCCCTGAGGTCGAACTGTGCCTGGGTGACGAAGTATCGTTGGAAAGGCTCCCTGGGCAGAAGCTTGAGGACGAGTGCTAACTCGGTCTGTCGTCCTCCCTGGAGTTTGCAGTCCACCCTGACGGCCACTATATCGGAGAGGACGGGTCGGTCCCTGCCGAGAGGCGAGGAGGCGAGCCGCCAGGACAGCACCTGGAGCTCGCCTCCTGCCCACTGACGGAGTGCCGACTCCAGCCAGGGGCCGCTCACTTCCCACTCGGTCTCCTCCTCTTCTGAGCTCTCCGACATACTGCCTCGGCACACCCCACCCGGGGCACCGCCCCAACTAACCCACTGTATATCGACCTGCAGCCTCCGGGGGACGGGAGGGGGGTTTCGGTCTGTCGATACCGCTTGGACTCCTCCCCACGACACGCCCGACACTCTCTTTAACGGACTGCTCACGTGAAACCGACACACTCCTCGCAATCCCGACCGTAGACACTTCTAAGTAGCGGGGTGGATACGGTCGAGAGAGATGCGGCAGCGGGACACCCGCAGCCTCCCCCTGTTTAAGGCGGTGCTCTCGGCACTGTACCACCCTGTTTTTCCCGTTTTGGCCCGAAATATCGATTTTCTATTTCTCGATTGAAAACCTTTTCACATTCTTACAATTTCACATTTTTACAAAGGCTGATTTTATATAGTCATGGACAATATAAAATGCGGGCCCGAAGGAAATTATACGCGTCGTCCTTAACGAGGAAAATATTCTATAGGTGAAAAGGTGTGCATTCTATTCAACTTTAGTAGGACAGGGAAGGATGCTTTCCAGGATCAAACAACCTGCCAATTATTAAGAGCAAATAACCATTCCTTCTGACTAAATTATTATCCTAACTTGAGTTCTCTTCTGTACTCTATAGACTCTATAATATATTGATTTTCATTTACAAGTTTTAAATTTCACGGAGAATAGAGGTATTTAAAAATGTTTGGCTGTCGTTTGTGTGGACACGTCAAGCCTGACTGAGCCCATTTCAATAAAACGTGTTTATTCAGAATAATTATACCTAAGTGAAATCGATAAATGTTTTTTAACTCTAAATTCGGATTCAATATTCAATGTGACTGTGACGGCTATTTTTATGTAATTTTACGTTACGATTGCAATTGAACATTTTACTGTAGAAGCTTTTCTACAGACTGAAAAAGGTTTTCAGTCGTTCGTCGAACAGCAAATAAATATATTTATTTTATAGCAAATAAATGTATTTAAATCCAGATCCCCTTACCCACGTAACTGTCGATACTTATTTAAAACAGCTGAAAATTAAATGATCGTACTTAATTTTGAATAATATTCTTGTGATAATGTTGCTATTTGCTTAGATAAGGCTTTTCGAAATACCATTCCTGACGCTGACGGGGAAAATAGGCGCAATTTAAAAAAAATGGGAATTTAACTTTCTTTTAACACGTGAATCTTCGAATTTATTATTGGTAAAAGGGCTTTTCTCTGGATGTAGACACCAGTAAAGAATTTAACATTGATAAAAGGGCCTTGACATCACTAATGCTAATGAGAGGTGAATCACTGATCACTGAGAAATATATATAAGGAAAAGAGAATGCTACATATACCTAAACTATGCGTTAAAGAGAAACAGATATCCTTCTTTCATCGTATAGACGATGATTTTATCTCAAAGAATAGAACGTAAATTATTACTTGCTTCTTAATCCAGGCCTCTTCTACCATGCGGTGTAGAGGCGTTACAAAACGACTTCCAGGCTGCTCTATCTTTAGAAATTGCCGCAGCTCTGGACCATGTCGTATATTGGGCAGTTAGGCACTCAGGTGAGAGTTGATGTCAGCCCAAGTCGTTCTTATTCGTTCTCGCGGCCGAGTTCCTTGACATCGGGCTTCTAACACTTGCTTGGGGTACCTCTCTTCTTCCATTCTTTGAGTGTGGCCAAACCACCTTAGTTGGGTATGCCTTTTATTGTCTGAGAGAAGCTCAATGTTCATGGAGGCTCGGATCGTGGTATTTCTAAAACGTAAATTATTAGACTTAGTTATTGTCAACTTTTATTTCTTTGAATGAAAAAAAATCCGTGTTTTTTTATTGTAATAAACACCTATTAATGACAATCTAATTATCATTTGTAAATTTATTGACGAAATATGCCAATTGAAAGTTATTTTTCTTTCAAATTAGAGAGGTTGGCCTCCTACTCACTTTCCTTGTAGTTGCTGCTATGTAGGAAACAGCTTCACTGTTCAATGTATGTTGGGTTGCTATGCGCCCTTGTTATCAGTGGTGTTGCTGTGCGTCCTCCTTAACGCACTGCTGGGTTGCTGTGCACCCTTCTTATCATTGTTGAGTTTCTAAATGCACCCTCATTATCTCTGTTGATGCCGCCCCATAGGAATGGACTCTATAGGTGGAGGACAAAATTAAGTTAAAAGTCTTGCATATAATATATCGTCCCAGAACCATGAATGTGCAAATTCCGCATTGTTGGGAAATGGCGTTTTAAGGTTTATGATTTTACCATAACTCAGCTATTCTATTTAGATGCCATAGCCACTAACATCTGCTACAAGTGGGGATCAATTCGCACAAAGTCGGGGCTTAGACGCAACTTAGATTTTAAAACATTTCAAATTGCTAATAACAGATTATGAAAATTTGCACATTCATGTTTCAGGACTAAGGGGAACTATATAATCTATTATAGTTCATAACCTTGATAATGTAAATCAATGTTACGAAATTAGTTGATTAAGCTATATTTTATCTAAAACTGTACCTCGCTTATTTTACTCTATTCTATAATTTCAACTGTTGCTAGTTCAAATCTTACTAATAGGAAAATTGAACAGCCTTACACTAACGACCCGGGTATTATAACGTGGTCGACATACAAATTTGCAATCCCTTGTTTTGTAGGGATAATTTTTGGGGGCTTCCCTGTAATTTTCGTGTGGTTTGTTGCACAAAACATTGATGCAAAGTTTAGATTTTTTGTGTGAAGTACTTTTGAAGATTAGCTACGTCTCAGACAGACAGACTATAGCAGAATTGGATAGTAGGATTGTATAGCGTCTTCGTTTTTGCCCTGCTGACCCTAAAAAGAGGGACTTTTAGAATTGACAAATAGATCAGGCAAATGTTATTAACAAATACACGACTAGAATCTCGGATTAATGAGGATACAAAAATCACTTCATCATAAAAAAAAAAAAATAATAATAATAATATTATTTTACACTACAAGTATTATAGTAGTAGAGCTAGGTGTAATATTATTCCAAAATGGCGTTTTAGGGGGGGGGGAAAAAAAACAATTGACACATGCAGTGTAACCCGAAATACGATAATCTCTGAGCTCTCAGACTAAACTTAAACAACACCTGATACCTTGTGATAAGTAGGAAGTAGGGTTAGGAATTATATGCTCTAAACTCTAAAAAGCCTTCATGTATTCTCTCTGCTTGTCCGAAATATTATTTTATATTCTATTCTCTATCAATTATTTAGGCCAACCGAGGTAGTGGGTTATAATTTGGAAAAAAATTATCTCTTCAAAATTTTCTGTGGTCAATGTCAAGCAATTTTTTGCTAGTATATTTTTTAATTTCGAAAATGACCTTTCCACGTTGGTAGAATCCATATTGGCTCTAAACTTCAATTTAAACCATCTTTAATACTTAATACTGCGTCTCCGGCTCCGCATTGCCTTATTTTGAATATATGTATTAACTATTTCATTCCAATCTGGATTTTGATTTAAAGCAGCATCCAGTTTTTTCTGGCTTTTGTAGCTCCAAGACAACTATAGCAGCTGAAGTCAAAGAAATGCCTTGCACCTCCAATTCTTCTATTCTATCATCTGTGGCAACTTAAAAAAAATGAGAAAAATGCGTCATAGTTTGAACGTTTTCCAGTGCCTGCTTCGCTTTTTTATTTGCCATGTTATCCTCTTCGTGGAATTCTTCAAATAGAACATTCACTTTTTCTCCATGTTCGGCGTAATAAAGGGCCGCTCTTATCCAAGTTCCCCATCTTGTTAGGTAGGGTCTGGAGGAGGAGGAAGAGCCTGGCAGCATTTCCTTGAAGATGGACACTAGACTTGGAGCTTTAATACAAATTTGTTTACCCGCTGAAATTAAGTCATTTATAGCTAGTGAAAGACAGCTTGGGCGAAGCAGGTTATATGGACCATTTTAGGGAACAACATTTTTAAACACATCCCCGCTTACAGTAAGCATGCAGCGCTGTCAGAGCAGAGCAGTTCGGTTACTTCTATCCTTTGGCATGGTCAAAAAATCTAAAACAATAACACTACCTATGTTTCTAAAGGAGGATTTAATCCCTAAAACAAGGAGAGGAGTTCTAAAGGAGAGAGTTAATCCCTTCAATATTACTACGAATCTGCCGATGGTTATCCTCTAAGTACGATACTTATGTCTTATAAAAGGATCATTGAACTCGACTTAACACTACCTGACTTACCCCAGATTATATGCTTCCCGCGGCTTTAAAATTGGATTTTTTACCTTAGAATTTCTTTATCATTAAATATTCCATAATATTCACAAACGTGAAAAATATTCTTTAATCCCAGAAATATGCTTTTTTATGTCCTTATAAGTTTTGAAGGGGGGAGGCAGGAGGCAGAGCCCCCAAAATACGAAAATTAGGCATTTCATTGTTATTAAAGCTAAGGAAAAAAATATGCTTTTTATGTATTTTCCTAACCCTTCTGATAAGATGCTAGGTTTTGTCAAGGGGTGTTATAACGAGGATCCCATATTAAAAAATAACTGCCGACTGCTGTAGTACGTAGTGCGCCGCGCTACCGTTACCGTCGAAGGGTTGACTTAAGGTGGGTTCACAGCTCGCGGATACTTATTTGCGGAGGGCTATATAGATAACAAAATATTGTCTGAGACCTGTCTCGACGGAGGACGGAGTCGTTGTTTCCCTCCGCTCGAGTTTCGATCGGCCAGGTTATAAACATAGCCAATTATAACATCGTTTTTTCAACTTGAATTTAGTTCTCTTGCTTGAAAAAACTTATATAATAAGATTATAGATTAGGACTTTTATTGTTATATAAATAAGAAATAGGTATATAATCAAAATTATGAAGGAACAGATATAAAAAAAA
>KZ651128.1:1821796-1832545 GCA_001010745.2 Gerris buenoi
AAATGCAAGAAGGCTTGAAGCCCACAGACTGAGGATGGAGTATACATGGTAATTGGTAATATGTATGTACCAAAAATAATGGATTCGCCACTAACACCTGAAAGTATATTACGCATAATAAGATGTACCTGCAAAACGGGCTGAGGTGCCATGAAATGTAGTTGCCGGAAAAATGTATGTTAATGTAGGTACTAGTTCAGTTGTGTCAGTGCCAAAAAACTAATAGTGAAAACCGTCCACTGCGAATACTAGACGAATAATAGAAAGTACAAACGAAAAAAATGGAAGCCAAATCATTTTGTTTTTAATTTAAAAGGTTTTGTTTTTTAATGGAAAAGGTCACATACTCAAATATTAGAGGTTTTTTTTTTTTTGTTCTTGTAAGTCTGGTGTGTAATAAAAGTATATCTAATGTGATACACAATTTGAGCGATTCAATACTTGTAATAATTTATTTATAAAATGCCTGTAAATTGACGACAAACATGTCAAATTCAGCCGCCATCTTGGAATTTGACTGATTTCCTGGGCTGTGGTTATTGGGGATATTGTGATTCTGTAAAGGGCATGCTCCAATACACAATAATTACCCATTTTAAGAGGAAACTATCTTTTTTACGGCAAAAAATATAGCAAAATAGAGAAAAAAAAAGGAAAATTCAGCCGTCATCTTGGAATTTGACTGATTTCCTGGGCCAGGAATATTGGGGATTCTTAGATGATGTAACGGGCATGCTCCAGTATACAATAATTACCCATTTTGAGAGCAAACTATCTTTTTTACGGCAATAAATATAGCCAAAAAAAAAAAAGGCAAAATTCATCCGCCATCTTGGATTTTGACTGATTTCCTGGGCGGGGATTTTGTGATTATGTAAAGGGCATGCTCCAGTACAAATTATGTACCTATTTTGATTGCTAACTATCTTTTTTAAGACTATAAATGCAGCAAAATAGAGAAAAAAGGGCAAAATTCGGCAAATTTTGCCGCCATCTTGGATTCTTACTGATTTCCCGGGCCGGGAATTAATGGGGATTTTGAGATAATTTAAATTTCATGCTTCAGTACATTATAAGTACCCATTTAGAGTCCAAAAAATTTATTTCACGGCAGTAAATGCAATAAAATAGAAAAAAGGGCAAAATTCAGCTGCCATCTTGGATTTTGACTGATTTCCCGGGCCGGGATTAATGGGGATTTTGAGTATGTTAAAATACACACTTTTTTGAGTATAATGCAAAAAGAATCATTTGTGTTGCAATTTTGCCGAGGTCAAAATTTATTTTGACTCGACTATTTGGCTAATGACACACTTCGCCACCCTTGTAGCGCCACCTGGTTAATGATAGCTGTACTTGCTTATCATTATGTTCGAGAAAAAAGGAAAAAAAAGAGGTTTTTTTGTTTGTTTTTTTTGTGGCGCCACCTCGTGTGGCAGGTTCCATTCTATTCTCATTGATGACTGTGTGGCGAAGTGTGTCAGTACCCTTAAAATTACTAGATTCAGTCACTACTGTATTATTACGAGTTGGTAGGAATCCTCTATTAGCCAAGCTAGTGTAGGGCCAGTTGTTTTTAACCTTTTAGTAACAGCAGACAGTTAAAATTAAGTTGGGGCTCTCTGCAGGCTACTTTCGACGAACCATCCAAATTTCATAATAATTGAGTACTTTTGAAGATATAGGTCTAAATAAATGTATGTTTGTGCACATGTGCAAGATAAAATAATGGGCACAGAAGGTTGAAACTTATATGGGATCAACAATAGGCTAATTATGATTTACCATCCAAATTTCATTAAAATCGGAAGTGTTGTTTTTAACATATGTTGGTTCGCAAAAATGTGTTAATGGATTTTTTATCAACAATATCTTGAAAACATATATAGGACCTTTATTTGTACAGAAGTATGTGAGAAATATTTTTGTTAATAACACTTCTCTTCAAAAAAAAATAATAATAAATGAAATAAACCGTTTTGTGTAAAAAGTTAAAAATAAGTAAATTAGGACTTTAAGGAGAGGTTAGGGGGGAAAGCACAGGGACACTCAATGGTAGGGAGGAGTGGGGACTTTTGAGAAAATTTACCTCTTCTTACCATTAGGAAAAAATCCAGCTTTCCCCTAATTAGTTGCGGAAACAGCCTGTTTTTGGCTCTTATTGACTGTGCTATAGGTTGGAAGACCAAACTTCACATTTGTGTAAAGTGTTGGTCAGTAAACCATGTCTCATGATTTTCCAGGCCACCAGCTGCTCTTTCGAGCAGCTTTCTATGTGCTTAAACAATGTGGGGTGAGAACTATTATATAGCGACAACTTCTACTTTCTGTTGGTAAGATGGAACTTTGAAGATGTCAGACAGGTTGTCTTTGTAGATTAGAATACAAAGCATTTATACAGTGTGAGATTGCTAGGACTGAGCCATAGAATCAATGCAATATGGTTCAAATTAAATAAAAATTGCAGAAATTATTATGGTATTGCTTCGAATATAAGACTTTTTTCCGTTTTTGCTTCTTGAAAAATTAGGGTGCGTCTTATATTCGGGGGCGTCTTATATTCAAATCAATACGGTATATTATATATAAGATTGTGTATTATTTGTATCAGGGTTGAGGTGTTGTCCAGTGAGGAACAGCGTGCAGTTTCCCTTGACTCAGTCTGTCTTCAGCTGTCATAGAACTTCCAGGCCTTTCTCTTTACTTGGCCACCATTTAACGCTTTCTTCCGTAACTTACTGCATTTCAACACAATGACGGCTCTGCCACATAATACAAGGTCTCCTTAATGGCAAAAAAAAAAATGTGTTACTACTGACACTTCCTATATTTCTCTCTTTCTCTCTTTACTGGAGAGACCTTTTATTAAAATTGATGTTTTTCATACTGACTGTTTATAATTTTCAGATTTATATTTATACATACATAAATGTATGTGTAAGTACTAATATATACTGTGTGTCCTGGATCAGTTTGTCAATGTGTGTAATGACAAAAAATGTCAGTATTCAAATGATTAAAATCCCTTACTCGATCTTAATCCTTTGTGGCACGGCTATAGTTGCAAACAATGAGGCACGGGCGGTGTACTTTATGCGCCAATGCATTTTTCAAACTATATAGGTCAAATCCAGATTATCTAGATTGCGTTTTGGAAACATTGAACTAAAAAGTCAATTAATGCATTACATAATTATTTCTCAATGATATCTTTAATTATAAAAATAAACATTATTATAAAAAAAACAAAACAGTAATTACTCCTTTAGCATTCTGACATAGTATCCGGCTTTTAACCTTAATTAATTATTATTAGTTGTCAAAATCCTAGATAACTCTTCACAACCATGATCCTAATCCATCAACACATGGAAAACCGAGAAATATTGATCGGAAGGCATAATTTCTCTACCGGACATGGTGGCACAGGCAACTAATATAGTGCTCCAAGACAAATAAACCGGAAAAACAATGCAGAACAAAACAATAATCAAAGCAGACTGGTTCATCTGTTTTAGGGGTCTCTCTAGGTGTAGGGTAAAGTGAGGGTTTATTATTATCGCACCGTTAATCTGTGATTTACAAAAACTTTTTTACTCGTGGCGCACTCAGTGCACCAGCCCGTGTCTCTAACGGTTAAATGAAGATTTATAGTATTACATTTCTTTTCAAAATTTACTCTGTACCTAAAAATTGCAATTTTCTAAAATCATAGGAGAGGTAACTGGTAAAAACCAAATTTTACTTTTAAAAAAAATGTATTCTTTATAATTTGTCTAGATACTATTCTAAATGTCTGTCATATAAATATATTGAAAACCAAAATTCAAATATCGTCCCTCCTTCCGTCATTTAAAAAAAGTCAAATTTGTCTGATTCTTCATAAATGCTGGATCGATTTAAAGGTCTCATTGAGTGCACTAAAAGTTGAGATACTGCTTTTTTATATGGAAAATCCCTATTAAATAGGGAAAATGTATTGTAGAAATTATAAATAAAATTTCCTTTCTAAAAGCTTTTGTATTGTTTTTACTCAAAAAAGCTATACCACTACTTTTAATGCAGACCTTTAAATCTAACTCTCATTTATTAGAATTAAACAAATTAAAAAATTAAAAAAAAAAAAAAAAAAAAAATGGTGGATTTGAAATTTGATTTTGACATTGAATGTAAAAAAAATAAATAAATAGAATAATAGTACCTAGTAAATTATATACAATAATTTTTTCTAGAAGAGTCAACGTTTGGTCCAGTTTTCTCTTCTATGATTATAAAAAAAAAAAAATGTTATCTTTGGGTAGAAGGAACATTTAAAAAAATAAAAAAATAAAAAATAAAATAAAGTAATACTATAAATCTTCATTTAAGAACAAGCAGGAGATTTTCAGCAGGTGACTTTTCTATGGATAGTTAATTTTTTTGTCATTACACTTGTACTGGCATCCCAATCCAGGTGACACATTTTATAAGATATATTTACTTAAAATTCATTTATTTTTTTTCTTATATTGTTGTTTTATTATTTGTGTTTATGTTTATTTGTCAGTTTCAACTGAGATTTAATAAGACTTGTTAATAATAAAAAAAAGCTGTTTATTTGTAAAACTTGAGTTTTATTGTCCTATATTAAATTGGATGAGGGAATTTTATTTTTAAATATTCCTTTTGATCAACATTGGTCAATGCATGTTCTATTGACCAAGCACAAAAGGCACATACATAGGGTAGACCAAAAAAAATTGGTTTTCACAAAGATTACATAGCTTCTGTTAACTTCGCTTGTTCTGAAGCAAAAAGTGGGAATCAATAAAATAAATTAGATAATAATGGATTGTCTTTAAATTTTCTTTTTTTTTTTTATTTTTTTTTTTTTTTTTTTTTACCACATTTTTCTGATTTTCCACACTGTCGTAAAGTTAATAATAATTGTAAAAAGAGTATAATTGACCAAGCTAATTCCCTAAGAAATATTTCATCCAAAGAGTAGAAAATAAAAAAGAAAGGAAGATCTATCACTAAAGCAAGCTCTGTTGCAAAATTAATAATTTCAGTGTTAATGGTTTTCGATCTTAAAGATATCAAGAAAATGACCACCATCTTGAAACAAAATATTAAATTATAAAGTCAGATTGAAATATATTTTTATATTTTAATTTAATCTTTCCGTAGTATGAATACTACCAAAATCGTAAAATATGAATATATTTTTATATAACATAAATTTATGTCAGCATAAGTAAGTTATGAGGGAGGCATTGGCCACTCCCTCAGTTTGGCCGCTGTAGGCTGTTATCTGTATAATGCTGTTACTAAACAGATGTCTTTATACTTACAAACATAAGTATAATATCATGATGTTAGGATATAACTTTTTCATTAGCTGAATTTTTAAGGCACTGTCAGTTTTAAAGTTAAAAAAGATAGAAAAAACGCACACAAAGCTAGTCGTTGTGTATGCTGACATACACAACCACTAGCACATTTATTTCACCCTTCAATGCAATCCTTCGTTTTTTTATGTTAATAAAGTAGTTTTCCATAAGTGCTTGCTAGATATTTATGGAAATGTTACCAAAATTTTGCAGTTGAATAAAGTCCTTATTTAGTTAAGGGTTTATCTGGAGAATTTGAGATTGTCAGTTGTATGCAACCCATTACTCGATTAAACTGAAATTTGCACACACCATCCAGATCCAGAGGAGGTTGCTATTTCGTGTCTGAGTGGGAGATTGAAAAATACAACAAATAGTAGATGTTGCAAGCTTAGTCAAGCTTTAAACAGTATTTTTTATTTATTTAAAATTATATTTGTACAAAACACTTTATGTATCGTATTTACAACATTCGATTTAAAAATTACAAAAAATACAATTAGTTATAAATGAGGTGATGAAGGTTGGTGACACTGGCCGGCCGGCGGCTCATTGCAAACAACACACGAGTCCTTAGTTCTCATGTGATATCCCTTCTATTAGACCCACAAATTTTCACTTTAAACAATATTTTGTGCACCGTTATATAAATAATAATGTACATGGAAAAATGTTAACAATTGACAACCAACCATGAATTCCAGCCTACTTCTCTTATATATTAAAAATCAACTAGACTAGTGTCATATGTGTCGTCCTTTGTATTATATTGCAAACAACATGAGTCCTTAGTTCTCACATGAATACCCTTGCATTACACCGACAAATACTCATTTTAAACAATAGTTTGTGCACCGTTATATAAAGAATAATGTACATGGAAAAATTATAACAATTGACAACCAACCATGAATTCCAGTTTACTCCTCTTTTATATTAAAAAATTGAAATTAATTAGACCAGGAGGGTCTTCATTTTTTTATTGCATTTGCTGTGTAACTTGCAACACTGTCTTCCTAAAATTAGTTTTAAATCAAGGTGACTGTCGACATATTATCATCTGGACTGTATAAAGTATAATACAAATGCTCTCCTAGATAGTCAAGGAGCTAACCTCCATCAACGTCACTTTAGGCTAAAATTTTGCCTGTGTTCAGCTTTTCATATCCCACAAGAATAAAGTCAATGGTTTTTTAAAGCCATGAAATGTCCACTTACGCTGTTGAGGGAAATGTTGGAGTAAGGTGGTAATACTAATGGGGAGATATGCATATTAAATCACATTTGGCTGTCGCGACCTAGGTTCCTAGTAGTTGCCTAGAAACCAGTAAATCGTTTGTCTTGCAGTAGATAAGTCAACAAGGGCTGCCTATTGGTGGACAAGTAGTAATGTTGGAATGAATGGTGTCTACTCTCAAGAGGGGGATCAAGGTTTAATCTATGCAGAGTTAATGAATGGATGGTTGAATGTAGGCAAATAGTCAACTTCCCTCTTGTATGAGCATTGCTTAGGTTAGAGTGGGGAGAACCTCCTTATATTTTAAAATTTACAGCTGCGTCTTTGAGGGTCCAAAGAAAATAGGAACTAATTCCCGTACCATTAAAAAAAATATATTCTGATCTTGATGGGTCTGCAACTTTTTAGCTTGAGGCAAGTGCCTCAGAGCAAGCGGCCATCAGACAATTATACTATGCGAAAGTAAATTTGGTTGTCAGTAAAATAGTTGTAGGGCTATTAGTTCTGCTTTTTGAATGGAGTAGGGAGAGCAGCACCAGAGGTGCAACGATGGAACTCCTTAACTACTTCTAGTTAGGGGCAAGGGTGACTTAATGCTACTATCGGAAACGTAGCGCTTAGATTGTGAAATAAGCATGGAGGCACCAGGACTTGGAGGAGATAGTGTCCTGCTTGTGGAGGAAGGAGTCAGAACTTCAGTCTTAAAAGTAACCTTAAAAAATATATTCAATTCTGATGTGATTCCCTTGAATGGTTGGTTTCTCTTTTATGTATGTATATAAATTTGTCAAAAACTATGAGGTGAAGCGACCCTGCTCTGAGTTTTTGCTTACTCTCCCACTCTTTAAAATTATAAAATAGGGCTTGTGGATGGTCCTAATACGATAGTGTTTGAAAATATCAATGTGAATATTGCTTGCTTGGCATTTCTGCACAATTTTTGTTTTTTGTAACCCAGGGTAATTTAATAATAATAATAAAATGACTAACAAATTTTTAGGGATAAGTATGAGGAAATTGGTTTTGCAACTGAGGCAGTCAATAATGAATGCAGAGGTTGTCAAATGCTGTAGCTCATATCAAATTACATTATGAATTCATCCCGATCAAATTAGACCCCCAAAAGGTGATAGAGTGTAAAAAATCCTGAAGTTTTGACACTTGGTAAAGTTGTTTGTTCGTGTCTATTGTACAACCTACTAATACCGAGGGGAGTGAATGACTGGGGATTGGAAGATTTGTTTAAAGGATAATTTTCACACTTTTTGGTGAATATTTTAAAACTATCGGCCCTAGTGAAAATCAAACTTCATACAAAATGAAACCAGGCAATATGTTCTACCAAAAAGGTCCTTAATACTTTCGAAGATACATATCAGACAAAATAATGATTTTTCAAAAATGATTATCACAATTTCTTTGAGACCACTGCACCTATGACTATGCAATTGTGTAGACAGGTTTCTTTTATCCCCTTGGTGATCGAATTACAGAAAATCTTATCTTGGCAAATTCAAAAACAGATACTGCTCTCATCTTGAATTAAAGAGGATGGTTGTTAATTCATTCACTAATGTTGTTTTTATAAAAAGTAAATTCATAATTTCACAGTTCTAGTGCAATAGGAGATATAGTCATTTCGAATTCTGCTTATAACTAGACGCCGCCACATTGATTCAAGATGCATTTATCGTAAAAAAAAAAAATAATAAATAAATAAAATACTTCTTAGTGTTTTAGTCTTCTAGGGGGAAAAGAGGAACCTAGGTACAACTTGTGGTCAAAGGTGCAGTCATGATTTTTCTTCTTTTTTTTTTTAAATCATTATTTTGTATGTCTCGTATTTTCAAAATTATAAATCCTTCAAGAAAATTAATAAGAACTTTTTTTGTAGAAAATTCTAATTTAATTTTGTATGTATGGAGATTTTTGGTGAGGACCGACAGTTTTGGATATATATTATACTTCCGGTTTCATTTCTTCCACCCAAACATTTTTCAGAAAAAAAGACATCTCGGCACTTACATCCCTACTGAACTGAGAACTAGAAAACTATTTATTATATTTAAACCACTTGCTATTTATTTAACCTTTTAACTGGGGGTTCAGTGTAGCATCAGAGGTAAATATCAATGTGCCTTATATGACACATAATATAATTTTAATTTTGATTTAACTCACATTTATATACAAATTAAAAGGCTTTTTACAGTGGCGTAACCATGGCCCGCATTGCGTGCGGGCCCCCAAACCAATGTCGAAGGACCCCTTAGATTATAAGATTAGAGGATAATCAAATCTTACTACTAGCTTGGAATATTATACTTCTACAAAAAGGGGCCCCCATTCAGTTCTGCTAAAGGCAAATTCGATTTTTTTTTTTTTTTTTTTTTTTTTGCGGGGGGGGGGGGATGTTCTAGTTACGTCACTGGCTTTTTAAGTTGTCAGCTCCATAGATTCATCTTTGGAATTGTCGAGGAGTGTAAATTTGAAGTATGTACAAAATATGTAACTATGTTATAATTATAATGGTAAAGGTGTGAGTGTGTGAGCAGGATCGCCATCACCTCTTTATTAGACTCCTCCCTATGTTTGTCAAAGCATCAAACAAATAAATTGTATTTCAAATAACAGTAATAAATAGCAAGGCAATAATTGTTGTGCAAGATCCTTGGTAAAAATCAATAAAAATTCAGGCCTGTCTCGCTTTTCTACATTCTTATACCACTAATTATTTATTATTAATGCCTACATTTATTTTTAAATATGTAAAAATTTTAGCTATAAATTATTTAATTTTGAATATTTATTTTCTTATTATCTTGAAAAAAGACAAATAGATAAATAATTTTACAATAAGTAAAGATGCTGAAAAGTAAATGTTAGCTAAGTGAAAGATTAGGGTTGCGGAACTAAATAATTATTTAAATAGTATCTGATTATACAACTACTCGGACTTACTTGTTACGCCCTGCAAATTAAACTACGTTGCACAAACTGTTCACTTGCCTGGGGGAAGGCACTTGGCTGCTACTACACTAGCACTGCTAATACCTACTCATTTCCATATCAAGTAAAGTGGTGTATAAAGCCAGCTTTCAATCACAAAGAGACCTTTATGAGACACTTTCTGGACATAGGCTTAACTTAACTCTAGCAAGATATTCCCATACATTGTCGTTTCAAATAATTTGTCAGATTATGATTACGGAATAAGTAGCGTACACAGCAAATTTCGCTAAACTGGAAATGTTTTGCATCAGGAAATGTCATGTCATGCAGGTCACAAGGGTTTTTGTTTCATCTGTTTCGCTAAAAATATATTCCACTTATCAGAAAATGTCGGCTCAGATTACACTTTCAAGCCAAAAATTAAAAAAAACCTACTAATACCGAGGGGAGTGAATGACTGGGGATTGGAAGATTTGTTTAAAGGATAATTTTCACACTTTTTGGTGAATATTTTAAAACTATCGGCCCTAGTGAAAATCAAACTTCATACAAAATGAAACCAGGCAATATGTTCTACCAAAAAGGTCCTTAATACTTTCGAAGATACATATCAGACAAAATAATGATTTTTCAAAAATGATTATCACAATTTCTTTGAGACCACTGCACCTATGACTATGCAATTGTGTAGACAGGTTTCTTTTATCCCCTTGGTGATCGAATTACAGAAAATCTTATCTTGGCAAATTCAAAAACAGATACTGCTCTCATCTTGAATTAAAGAGGATGGTTGTTAATTCATTCACTAATGTTGTTTTTATAAAAAGTAAATTCATAATTTCACAGTTCTAGTGCAATAGGAGATATAGTCATTTCGAATTCTGCTTATAACTAGACGCCGCCACATTGATTCAAGATGCATTTATCGTAAAAAAAAAAAATAATAAATAAATAAAATACTTCTTAGTGTTTTAGTCTTCTAGGGGGAAAAGAGGAACCTAGGTACAACTTGTGGTCAAAGGTGCAGTCATGATTTTTCTTCTTTTTTTTTTTAAATCATTATTTTGTATGTCTCGTATTTTCAAAATTATAAATCCTTCAAGAAAATTAATAAGAACTTTTTTTGTAGAAAATTCTAATTTAATTTTGTATGTATGGAGATTTTTGGTGAGGACCGACAGTTTTGGA
>KZ651128.1:1837393-1853505 GCA_001010745.2 Gerris buenoi
ACCCCCCTCTTAAATTAAAATATGACAAAAGTGAACATAATAATAACTGTACTAGAGAGCTTTCCAAGGACATGCTTCATGATGGGCATATACTATTTAACTTTTGTTGTACCCCATATCCCTGAGTACCAATTTGACCATTTCAGATTTATACCTTCCCGTGGTTCACGGTCACTATGACCGTGCCGAATTTTGTGTGGAGCGGATCGGTTCAGCTGTTCAGGAAGAGCATGTGTCCAACCAAATGCAAAGTGCAGTTTAAGAGTTTCGCTTCGCTCAGCTCAATGAAACCCATATCTCCCCTAAAGAAAAAATACGTGTGGTATCGCGGGACACCCGGGAGGAACGAAGTTCCTTACATTTTTCATTAAATATAATTTATAAAAGCACACTGCTAAGTACGTATACGTTGTCAACTACTTGTACATGACGGGTTTAGAAAAGAGACAAAATTAAAAGAAGTTAACTGTTTGTAACGACGTTTTTAGGTCCACTTTAACAAATTTAGCAATCTTTATCACTTCATAACAGTGTCGGTGTTCGTTTTACTAAAAACAATTATTTAAAAGTTGTTTGCCTCATTAAATAGATGAACTTAGAATTTTTTTCTTGGATTAATTACGCAGTATTATAATAATACTTATACCTAATAAATGTATTGAAATAAGCGTCAGCACAGATCAATTATACTTTTAACAAAAACCGTGATTATATTTTGTATATTTACAAAACGAAGTGACATTTTGACATAACAAAAATAAACAAAACAATTCAAGGGACAGGCCTTCCTTAATATTGTCGATAACATTTTTTCCCGACTTAAATTTTTGAAGCTTACTTTTACAGTTTACGCAAGCGAGGCGCGTGAACGCTTGGGCGGATAACGTTGTCTAACGAACTCAGACTGAGCATTGGTAAAATAAACATGTGTAGCAAATTTCAACTAACTCGGTCATCTTTTACCCAAGTTATCGTCATCAGTAGATTTCGTGATGGTGATTTTGGTAGTTTTTTTCGGATTCACTACCGCTCCCGGAACGTCCCATAAATGGGTATAATTATTAGAGATTACTTAGGTACTCAAAAGAGAAGCTTTCTTTTAGAGTTTGCAGAGTGTTACCTCCTCCATGCCCCCCCCCCCCTTCCTATTCTTGGTTGTTTTTATCTAAGTACCTTTTCATAGTGGGTGCTTACTCTTAAGAAGAAACACTTTTTGAAATATTAACTTCCTAGCTTTAGGAGAAGAACTGCGGGCTAAATTAATCTTTTATTCTTTGACTCATTTTCCATGCTAAAAATAGCTAGTTTTCAAGACAAACTTTCCAAGTGATTACTAGATGGCACACTCTCTCTAATATCGCATTCTAACACTGCTTCCTTTATTTGCGTACTAGAATGATGATTGTTAGGCCTCGTTCACAGAAGAGGTTTTTACGACCTTGCCGTTCGGCCGCCAGCGGCTAATTAAATGCTTCAAATGTTTGGTGTGTTCTCGAACGGCAAAACAACCGCTTTAGCCGCCACACTGCAAATTTGGTCTGTCTCTTTTGACTTTTCCATGGATTAAATCGCAGAAAAAGTTGCTTTAAGTGCTTTAGAGATGTGGCTGAAAGATTAAACCAACAGTTTGGGAGCATCCATTATTAAGGCAACTATTGTTAAGTTTAGATATAAAGGGAATAAAATTCGAAGATTTCAAGAATCAAAATATGATAAAATTGGAATGGTGCATTTGATAATGATAGTTATCTGAAAAAAAATAATTGTGCATTATACTCGTAGAATAGGCAAATAAGTGAGGTTCATATTAGCTATATGGTGAAAACGAATGCCTTTTCCCAAAGGGCACGAAAACAACGTAAGAACAAATTACCACTAAAGGCGAGAATGAGATACTGGTCCTTTAAATCAAATTTAAGGAACAGAGGCGGCTGAAAAACCTGTTGTAGTGCAAAAATGCCCGTATCTTTTTAGACACTCTATTCCACAGGGCGACCTCTGCCGTCGTGACGAAGGGGAAGCGTCACCTTGAAAATTGAACTTGATCAGTTTTTTAACCCCCACGGCTAATTCAGCCACTCATGAGTACTCTATAAAAGCGAATACCCCGTCACGGCTAAGCGGTCGAAAAACTGTTCTTGTAAACGGGGCCTTACACTTGATTGATGACTTGATAGGGCCATCAATCATGCCCTATCGAACTCTTACGTCAAAGATTTAAATCTTCTTACATTTATTCTGTGTGATTTCAGCACTGCTATGATAGTATATTTTTCATACTGATATTGGAGTTATTATAAAAGTTCTTTGTGATTTTAGTCAAAGCGGGTAAAAATTTGCTGCGGAAAAGGAATGGAAAACTACAGTCTATAAGATTAGAGTTGGCACAATCAAAAGGCGGGAAAATTTTGAGGGAAACGATTTTATTGGTCCCCCATGTTGAATGCAACTTCAGAAAAAAATGACGGTGCTACTCTACCCCTGTTCCACAAAAAAAATATAACATGGCAACACCGATTTTCCCTTTTTATAACCCCAAAACTACCTCCACGTTTGTTGTTTCCCGCCTTCGATTGTGCCAACTCTAATCTTATAGACTGTAAGTTATAAAAAGAATTTAGTTTGTTGTGTACCACAAGTGTTGGCTGGTAGGAAGCTGCAGAGGACTCGTCCCCACTGCTGCTACCGCTGCTCTCTTTCTCACTGACCCGAAAATCAACAAAATTAATTAATTCTTTACAATAATTCTTACGCCATCAATTTAAATCAAGTCCCATTCGGTATTTAATTACGGCTTATTCAATATGAAACTTACGGCTTTTAACTTAAAAATATATACATTAAGTTTTATCGGATGATTGTACAACAAATGTCTCCGATTTCATTAAAAAAAAAAATGTTGTACTCGAAAATCGTAACGCAGCATTTAAATCAGATTGTTGTCAAGAAAGGACCCTAGAAGGTTTATTAATCGCTTCCTTCATATTTCATATACAAACTTATATGAGTTTGCCATTTATTAACAATTCGACATGAGGTTACGAGAAATTCTACAATATTATACTAGAAAAAAATATTATATAGATAAAAGAAGGCGCATTAAGTGTTTACAGTTTACAATATTAAATTCTAAATTAGATTTACAGGTAATGTAAGATGTAAGTTCTTAACGCATTAACAAAGATGTTTAAAAATTGACTATAAAAATCATATCCCATCTAGAAATCAAGCACTGACCTTCTATTATTTTTCTATAATTGCTATTATCTCGGAAACTAAATTATCTCGGAATTTAGACTATCATATTTACATACTACTCTCGACTTTTTGGCTTTTGAAAAACACGAGAATGTTAGTCTAGTCTAGAGTCTAGGAAGTCTAGACCTCTCGCCTTTTAAAGTTTAAATTTAGGAAAAGCATTCTCAGAAGGGTGAAAGAGAGATATAAAGTTCCTTGTGGGCACCGCCACACCCTTACTACATAAAACTATTAACAGCAAGAAAATGAACTTTACTCATTTAAGAAGAGTGACGGATATTGTTTTGGAATAAAAGTCCGTGTGTGTGGTTTAATTTTTTATTTCATACAAAGCTTTCACTCAGGGCTGAGCTTCATATTTACTTTATTTATTAGCTTCATACTTCTTTCTGACTTTTATTCCAACAAATCTTCTTCAGTCTTCTTATATATTCTACAAGTCCACATCAAAAAACCTCTTCAATTTACTAATTTATTTAATTATTTTGATTTATCATTCTGTTCAATAAACAATAATAATATACTTTTCAATATTAATATACTTCACGTACTTTACGATAAACGTTTATCATTCCATAGCTCCCTCAACTCAAGAAACCACTCTGAATCATAAAACAAATAATGTGACAGAAATGGTTTAATCGACTTTTTATAGAAAAATAAATAAATTTTAATTAATTTAAATACATTATAACCATTAGAGTGGTCCCCCTTAACTAAATGAAATTTTAAAAAAAATCGGTCCGATAAATCAGACAAAATTTTCTCATAAAGATAAATTAATAGTGCAATTTGAATCCCATAATAACTCCCATAATAATTTAATTTTTTTCTAAACCGTATTCAAGAAATAATTGTTCTTGTTTTTTGAGAGTTTTGGGGGCCCAAATTTACATCTAAACTTAATTTCTTGATTTAGCCTTGGGTATAATTTTTTTTAACTTGGATGCCAAATTTTAATCAAAATCGGTCCTGTAGTATTGGCTCCACGTGTCTGCACGCACTATAGATGACAGACCGACATTTTTTTAAATCACTTTTTTGGACTCACGGGACCTGAAAACTTGTAAATCTATCAAATCTCTTAATGGATTTTTCGTGCCATCACAATACTTTTCTTTATATAAACTTCATTTTGAGAAAGTAAAAAGGACAAATTTTAATAAAACGTTTTCTAAATAGAATTTAATCATGAAAACTCTTAAAAATGAAGGAATGAAATACACCAGAAAAAGTGATTATAGGTATCAAAGTAGGTATAATAAAGAGTTGTTTTTAAGATGCGTTTTGGGCTATGATTCTGTCCCGCGACATGTTAAAAGAGAAGTGGTCAAAGCCTAGTGCCTTCACCCGCATTAGAAGTTACACAACTTCAAATCAAGTTTTCATGTTTCCTTGACCGTGAAAGAAGTCTCTTTTAAAATGTTTAAACGATCCTCTTTAAAAGAATATTATACATTAAAAATATTTACCTCTGGGAATTTTGGCTTCTATGTAAGTCATTGAGCAAAGCTAGCGTGGAAGAACTTAATGTAGCGTGGTAGACTTGCTGAAAAATAAGACCATTGTTTTTTACAGATTTGAAATAACAAGGCTCCAGGAGTGAATATCCACTACTTGCATCTTCTTTAAAAGGTGGCTATTTAGTTGCTGACTACTGATAACGTACCGGTAAAGAAGTGGCTCGCATCTCCCTCAAGTCGATGGTTCTGAAGAAATCGGAGAGGAGCAGGTCTTCAACCGTGGGATGTTTCTCGTCATCATGGTTGAAAATCTGCTCTAACAGTTCCACCACCTAATCAAAGTCAAAACAGATACCAAGATCATCGCTCATCTATAGGACAAGAGCTTATTTATTTTACCTATTTTATTTATATTTGCCGGACTTAGACAGAGAGGTACTGGATCGGCTACCTCACGGTAGCCTTTGGTACCGAGTACAAGTTAAAGTCTATTAATAAACAAATGTACCTGGGCCAATCCTTTCCTGTCACCTAAAGATCCGAATTAATTTCCTGTTGAATTTAACACACCTCTTAACTTCAAACCAGCCAAGAAAAAGCCGGTTTACGCAAACAATTTGGTCCCGCTTCTTTTGTAAATTATTCAGTGAATTTAACCCTTATACAAACCTACCTGTGTTTTTGTTTTTTGTCTCATTTTGAAAAAAATCCTTTTAAAAATAGACTGCCAATTAGTGCAGCACATAGCTTTCTCGCATCCTATCACATACTTAATTGATTTTATGCTTTTGCTAGCCATTATTGTCTAATTTATTTAATTGTTTCCCCCTTTATTTTTATTTAATATGTCAAAATTGTTTTGATTTTACATGAATTAAAGTATCAATTAAGCAAAAGTTAAACGATTGAAATGAATCTGGTGTTATTTTGGTCTACCTTCATAAAAATCAGACTAAATACTTTTGAAGATTAATTATAGAGTAATTTTGTGCGCATGTTGAAGAAAAACAAATGGGCGCAGAAGGTTGAAACTTACAAGGGACTAACAATGGACTAATTATGACCTACCATACAAATTTCATTAAAATCTGACGTATAATTTTTAAGATATTTTGGTTCGCAAAAATTGAGCGAAAGACAGACACGGAACCAAAAATGTTTTCTGATGTCTGAAATGGATTTCTGTCTTAGAATTTTTGAAATCGGAGATATAAAATTCGTTCTTGCTTTCGTTACCTTCCGTAAGCTCGGAAGCAAAATGTCAGTCTTATAGTTACAGTTTACAGGGGACTAAAGTCTTGAAACACTTGGCCACCACGTGACTGCCTGGTTCTCATGCCGCCTTGGGGTTCACCTAGAGCTCCCAGTTCTATTAACGGTACACTTTTAAGCATACCCACCGTGCGCCAATCTATTATATTAAAAAGAAATGTGAGTTACTGACCTGAGGATACTCTGTTAGGTTTTCTAGGTGAGTCTGACTCGGAGCCGGTTCCGTGAGCTCGTAACCGGCGCACATCTCCCACAGCACGTGACCTGCCATCACACCAAACTCGTTATTTACGAACATCTCACCCTCAGTCATTATAATCCAACCTACTTTAATTAACTACTGGGACGTCCTCGTGTTTTACACTTTTCTGGACAAGATTCATATACTTTGCACAGAACATTAGACAATTCTAATCACAAAAAAAATAAATATATATATATACCGAAACAAAGTATGTCACTGGGTCCGGAACAAGAGGGGGCTACTGTGGAATGGATCCGAGACTTTGCGCCAAACAGCACGTTCTCCAGCCCTGACAACCTGCAAATCAAACCACAAAACAAAGTCAAACAGAGGTGGTTTACAATTGCAAACACATTCCCATTTTCCTAACAGAACCTGTCAGTAGTCAGTAGTATAATCGTCATGGCCAGTTGCCGGTTGCCATAGAAATACCTAAAGAAAATACATTAACGCTGTTTACATTTTGTTATCGAGTTGATATTTTCTTACGAGGATTCAATTCTATTTTCTTTAGCACCTTAACCTCAAAGACGATTTGTTTGTCCATTATTATTTCATTTTTTAATCGCTTGTTAATTAGTTAATGGCCTCTATAACATCAGTAATTACGAATAGAGTTATATAATATACGTATACAGAATGCCGCGCTACGTTCAGACAATTCTTCAATTTTCTGCGGACAGAAAGGATGTGAGGCATTTGATCGTGCTACAGAAGGGCCGAGAACAGCCTCTTTTCACACGATAGTTATATATGACTTGGAAGAACCTTGCGACTCCGTTTTGCAGAATGATGTTGCCTGAGTGGAGGTGGGTAGAGGAAGGAAACCCTCGCTCCTTGAGGAATAGCAACGCTTCGAGGATCTGCCTGCCCAGTCTTCTCACCTGCTGTATAGACAGGCCCTCTCCGAGTTCCCTGTACTTGTCTATCCAGTCCTCTCGCCAGACACTCTGAAACAAGTGTTCCGTGAAAGTAGGCCACCCGCACAACAATATCAAGATATAGAGGGTCAGACCGAGTGTTACCTTGTATATGAGGTCCTTGAGACTGCCCTTGTCGTTATAAGGAATTATAGTGAGAATGTAAGCCTGTCCCTGGTTGTCTGTGGTAAAGGCAAGGTCCAGCACCGGGTAGATGTAGGGATGCTGCAGAGAGAGAAGAAGGTCCAACGCCGCATCTCTGGTAGAACTCTGAGGACACTTGCCCGGCTTGGAGACAACACTCATCAGCCTCTCTGCCTTCATCTTACTGTCCCACACCACGAACCACTGCTTCTCCACTCGAGAGCCTCCAGACAAATACATTATAACTTTAGTACATAGAACCACACATTTATAGACTCAACGATCCCGGGACTCTAAAAGGTTCCATTATAGAGTCACATGCCCCATATGGGACCGGGACCATGGACCATGCATAAGACTGCCTCTTTTTTTTCTTTTTTTTTAACATGCAACCTGGTTAAATTAGTTATTTTGACCGATATTTTTGGAATTGAATTCGAAATTTTTAATTTAGGTAGAGCATTTACTATTATTATTTTTACACAGGGATTTTTATATATTATGTACTACTATCCGTTCAGGGTGCCCTATTTATAGCCATCAGCTATGTTTAATCTATTTATTAATCGCTTTATTTCATTCGTCAACATTCTAAAATATTGACTTAAAAATCAAAACGTATCATATTCAACATATTTAAAGTACCTGACCACTGACCACCACGAAGGGCCGACCAGACGCGGTTCGAGAGGGCACCACAGTACCCTGACAATGAGCAGTAAAGTTAGCCCGCTTAGCGGCCACCTTTCGGGGGCCGACATAATATCGAGTTATGTAAACACGAGAAAATATTATGTTTTGTTATAATAGAGTTAAATTTAAAAATCACTTGAAAAAGTGCAGAAACTATGTACTTAGAGGCAATCGTATTTTTTTTTTTTTTTTAAAGTAATTATAAGTTACTTTACTTCCAAACAGGAACTGCCTGGTTTGCTAAAATAAATTGGGATTGAATCGTAATCATAATAAAGAAATGCCCTATAAGGGAAGAGTTACCGATGTCGTTGAGGTGGTACTGGAGGCTGTAGCGAGATGAGGTGGCAAGGTACCTGGTACAGGCAGAGTGGGGACCGGCCCGCGGCCTCCGCCCCATCTCCAGCTTCTCTCCACCCCCGGCTCCGTGGTTCTCCGCCTCCAGGGCCGTGTACTCGTAACGTCCTCCATGCCTGGCGATTAAATTCAACTTGTGTCATAATATGTAAAGATTAAAGCAGTCGGGATAGGGAATTGGGAAAGTGGGCTAAATATACAATGGTGAGAAACAGATACAGATGGTGGTGAATTTTATCATAAATTTAATTGTGAGAACCAAAAGGCAGTGAATTTTATTATAAATCGTAAATCAAAATTCTTTCTTACGTAAGACGTAAGTATTAAGAAGAAGAACTAAAAGTTAAAATTATATTTTTATTTTTCAAAGCAGCTACGAAAAACTTATAAGGTGACTTGTACAGATTATTGAATACATAGTGAAATAAGGAAAAAAAAAAAAACATTTACAGTACGTCTACAGTATTACTATGCTTACAGTTTATATTATCTACAGTAGGACTACGCTTATAGTGTGTCTATAGTAGGACTAGGCTTACAGTATGTCTATAACGATTACCGACCAAATTTATCTGACTCGTAATCAGAACTCGTTCAGCCGGAACAAGCAATACTTGAAAACTGAAATTCAGTTGAATTAACGATGTCTCAGGATTCTCATTAGAAACCCTGCAGCATTGGCTGCACTGGATCGTTGGTCCTTTACCCAAATCCTGAGAATTTAGCAAGAATTATGGCCCCACAAATTAACAAATTACTTAGTTTAGTTCTTTTCTGAATTAACAATTAAAGCTGAAAACGATTGCCATGGCCCACATGGTTTTTTTTATCTTAAAATGTAGAGAAACAGTTTCACTACTAAAGGAATCTTATTAAACGACCGTCGACCGTGCTCAGTTGCTATTCAGAAAATAAACGAGATGAGACACTTTTTAAAGCTAATTTTATTTTTAACTGAGTGAATTTCGTAATTATATTATTGTGCCGAAGTTTTTAAGTTTAAATAAGAGGCTGCTTGATCAAATGTTCGTGCACGGGTTATACTTAGTAATTGTTTTTGTCTAACCTCATTGTTCACATATTATTGAACTCAAAAAATATGTCACAATCTATTCAGTGAGAAACCAGAAAATTTGGTAAGAACATGCTAGATTAAGTCCATAAGCAAAACGATCCAGGTTTTTAAAGTGAATTATGTTTCAAAAGAATTAAGTTAAACTTTTCGCTTTAAAAAACATCCTCGAGATGCTTCTAGATTATTGGATCAAACTAATTTAATACTACCCCCTTAGAGATGCTAATGTGCAGCGCTGCAAGCTGGTAAAGCGCCTCAGTGAGCATGCACCGATTTTAGGTTTATTCGGCATTCATGCCTCCATATTATAAAGCCGAGTTATTCGAAAATTATAAATGAATAAATAAATAAATAAAGGGTGTTAATGAACATATTAAATGGTAGCTGAAGATGAAAAGGAAAGTTTGTTTACAAATGGTACAACAGCACCCAAAGGAACGTTGGCCGTTTGTAAGATTGTTAATTGGTACCAGTGCACAGACAAATTTAATTTAGCGATACAAAAGTTGAAATGAACGAGTTATAAGCACAAACATTGTAAAAAAACGAGCTGGAGGAGGGGCCGTTCCTTTTGGTGCGGCTGCGGCTGAGTTTGAGTAAGGAATTCTTCAATGTGAAAGCGAACCTGCAGTTGCGGCGGAGCCAGCACGCGATGACCGCCAGTAGTCCCACTCCACACACCAAAACTATCGTTATGAACTACACAAACAACAACACAGCTGCGTTAGCAAATATCTCCACAAAACTGCTCTCAAGCACCGGATTTCAAAGCGTCTTGGTACCCTTCCTGGCAAATCTAAAGCTCGGACAAGATGCAAATCAGCATATTCATTTCTGCCCTGTGTACCTCACATCTGCAGGCCAACTTCCATTACCATTTACCATGGTAGTAAAAACCAAACGGCTGGTAAATGCTAGGAATCTGCTCAACATTCACATTAGCCCTCAAATGTACTAAATTTTGTATCTTACTCTCAAAACGGTAACTTTAAGGACTTCAACCTAATGTGAGTAGAGTGCTGCTCGAGGTGTTAAAAAGTTAAATATGGCATTAGTGAAGTTAACCTCTTATTCACAATCTCAAGAAAAGAGGTGGTGACAGAATGGTGTCTTGAGTGTTAAGTGATGATTAATGTTCAAAATAATTATACTTCACAGAGCAAGCTTTGCAAATTTATACTTTAATTTTAATTTTTAAAAATATTACTTGATAGTTCTCCTTGGAAAATGTACTTAGTGCTCTGAGAGTCTGAAAACAAAGGTGTATAGCTGTGCAGATATGTATTGTTCTAATGTACATTTAAAGCAAGCTAAAGTAAGGGGAGTTGTAAAACTTCCAAGCAGTTTTACAAGCTCTTGGGGTAAAAAAGGTTTAGTCTAGGGAAAAAGTTAAGGACAAGAGGAAATTTTGGCTTCGAACCGGAAGATTAACTCTCGGCCGCCTCCCCTGGAGAGAAATTGTTAAGGATCTACAAGTTTAAAACTTATCATATTTATCTTTACTTAAAAAGAACAAGCTTTTTACAGCTTTGTTTTGTCGACAAAACTAAGTTGTTTTTTTGTTTCTTTCATAATGAAAGCTTTACTCGAAATATTGCAAATGTTAGGTGAGTTGGTCTGATTCTGTTTCACTGTAGGTGTTTGTTACCAGTAATCCTGTGACACCCTCCACTAGCAAATCAATTCATTTTATTCTCCCTTTACCTTTATCATTATACCAAGTATTACTGATTTCAAATTCCAGGCATAGTTGGCAATTAAAAAGAGCTTGTTGATAAATACGGATGTGATATTAAGTATGAGAGAGTGGCCGACTGGCTTGTTTGAGGTCCTCAACCACTAGAGGACCTTGTGAATGTGATATATTGAGAAATTTCTTACCCCGTAGTATTGTTGTAATGGGCTGGCACCGAACGGCGCATTTCTTTTCATAGCCTCCACCTGAAACGTAAGCCACATGGTGACATCAATAGACAATCAAGCACGTACATTCCCAATCAGTAATTATAATCATGATCAAATTAGCGAACAGTTCGAGGAGGCTGTGGTGGGGCCCAGAGTTACCTCGTCACGATCAAGTGTATCAACAAATACACTGCAAACATCTTAAAACTGCCAAATTACAACTGGTTGTTTGTTTATATCGAGAGCTTGTAGAATCTGTTAAAACACAATATGTTGCGGTATAAAGCAGTATTAACAGGTTTTTCTGTTTTGACAATATACTAATGAAAAGTAACAATGAATTACAGTAAGGGAGACATTTGCTTGAAGGAACTAGCACAATGGCAAGTTTTCAAAGCAAGTGTAACATATAGAAAAAAATAATTGGAAATTGTTTGATATCTTGAGGGATCGAGTTCTCTTTTTCTCGAATTTTATCCCTCTACACAATAACCTTTTACATGCTTACATTGTTACATTGTTTAACAGGTATACATCTTGTAATATATATCTACTTAACCTACAATAAACTTAAAAAGCTGAAACTTACACATACATAAAATACTGAATTTCTGATGACAATACAATAATCAGTCATTAATTTTACCAAATACTTTGTATTAACCGATAACCTAACAATTAATTGTTAAATTCAATATACATATATATTTTTTTTTAATTTATCGAAAAAAATCACTTAAGGGGTCTTTTGGCATTTAAATGAACTGGCTAGTAGAGTTCCACGTTCATGTACAGAAGATCAGTTTTTTTTTAAAAAAAAATTACATGTAGGGGACCGTGAGCATCATTATATACATTTTTTAGTATCTCTTCGTTCTAGCTTCAACACTGAAGAGGTAACAATTAACAATGTTTCCACTGTTCAAGCCCCGCTTAAGTGGGCCCTCAAGGGGGTCGTTCAAAAAGCAGTTTTAAGCACCGCTACAGAAGACCCTCAAGGGGGTCGTTCGAAAGGCAGTTTTAAGCACCGATAGAGTAGACCCTCAAGAGAGTCCGTTCAAAAGGCAGTTTTAAGCACCGATAGAGTAGACCCTCAAGAGAGTCCATTCAAAAGGCAGTTTTAAGCACCGCTAGAGTATAGGTATTCCTTCAAGAGGGTCCGTTCAAAAGGCAGTTTTAAGCACCGTTAGAGTAGACCCTAGAAAGGGTCCATCCAAATGGCGGTTTCAAGTTTAAAATCAAAACCTGTGTGCAACATTTTATTGGGTTGATGCTACCTGAAAATTCTGTTAATTTTCGTGTATTCCTGCCACACGTTCCAATTTTTTTAGGTAAAACGTATCAAAGCGAGGCTTTGTTGTTAATCTAGATGGCCATTGAGATTTCTAAAAATGTATTAACAAGGTGCCATCAACCTATTTATATCAAATATATTTATCGATTAAATAAATTTGTAAAGGTTTATCCTACACGTTTATTATATTCAGAGCATACAGCTTTACTGATGTTTTAATGTAGAGTGAAGCCGGCCAAATACGTTGTAAACACCACACTGGCAAACCTGCACAGGTAAGCCGGGTATGATGACAAGTTATGACAAGGTGGATTAGGGAAAGAATTGAAGGACTATCTTCACTTTTACAAGATGAGAGTAGATAGTTTTACAGGGGTCAGGGGTGTTAATGAAGATGAGGATTATGGATTATGGTTGAATTGGAAAAGGGTTGAACACGCGTCTTCAAGTTTATACCCACGGTTTATATCAACTCTGCACAACATTGTTTTTGTAAATAATGAAATATGTATTAAAATAATAAATATTTCAGTGTGATGATCTCATTTGAGTAGATGAGTAAAGTTCCCGTCCTGTAATAATCCAATGCTGTTATGATTAGGAAGTATATAAAAAAAAATAAAAAAAAAAAAATTGGTAATTTTATAAGTTAGATAATTAATAATTTGGAAAGGGCTTCTTTTTTAGGGTGTAAGCATAAATAAAATTAAAAGATAAAGATACGGGAAAGTGTACCAATAAAGCCCATATAGGATACAGAAATAACAGACATATTCTTTAACGGAAAAGTCAATTTTTTTAATACGGTTTATCGAGAATTCAAAATTAATTATAATTTATAATAGCGATTTTTGAAAATTATTTTAACCAATACCAGTTGAATAAGAAAATTATTGGGGGGGGGGGGGGCTCTGTGGTCCAGACATCTATCTATCTAGATATTTTTGGTGAGCAAAATAATTTAATACAAAATTAATTAATTGTTAATTGTTAATTCTTAATATATCAAATAAAAACTTTTAATAAAATACATACATTAAAAATAACACCGTAACAATGAACAGGAATTCACTACCTTAAGAGGAAATGTTTTTTTATATGTTTGGAATAATCCCAAAAACAAAAAAAATTCAAATGTTGACAGTAAAGCTTAATGTATTTCGAAAAACCTAAAAAAAAAATACTTCAATGAAAAAATAATAGATAATAATCCGCTCCGGCGCTGCACTTATGTCATTCGAAAAACAGCAAAAGTTTACTGTGCAGACGTAACCCCGACTCCAGGCATGGGATAATGACTATTCGTGTACAACGATGATACTAGTTTACGAAATTTTGCAGAAACAGAGAAGTTTAAAGTTATTGAAATTTGATTTTTAATTTCTTACGCGAAACGAAATTTAGCACGCGCACAACATAACAAAAATAAAATAGAAACATTGCACTCAAAGAGCGACACTTGCATGTTGATGTCACAAAGTCAGTAAATCAGGAAACCACGAGGATATGCTATTACTATACTACCTAGGATATGACTATTAAAAACAAAAATTATGCGCTTTAATTTCTATATATGCACCTATATTGCGGTTGAAGCCATGACTGCGTCGATATAGTATCATACAATATATATATATCTAGATATATAATGATTTAGATATGTGAGGGTAGTTAGTTAAGAAATATATAATATACAAAACAAACTTGTAACCCTCATAAAACTTTCTCATAAGAAAGTAAAAAATATTTCTAAAATAATATTTTTGATCTAAAATAAAAAATAAAGTAAAAATATATGCAAACAATAAAAGCTAAGTTACAAATTGTTAATGATATTGCGCAATATCATTTACCATCAATAAGCCTTGCAGCAAAATTCAAAGTACATTTTATTTATAAACTAACTTTCAACCCTTAGAATCAGTAGCTATATTTCCACTCTACCAATCGCATTTTATACTTTTTTCTTGTTGTTTATTTCAAGTAAAAATCTCTCTATTTTATAATTAAATTTATGATTAAATTAAACCTCCAAATAATTTTAATTGTGCATACAAAAATATTAGAAACCTACCTAATTATTCTTAATCCACACCTCTAGAGATTTCATACAAAATTAATTAAGAAAAAATTTCCTTACACTTTTAACATCCATCAACTCATCCTTTTTCTTAAAAAAATATTATGTAAAAATTATCAATAATCACGATTGTTATGAAAATTTCAAAGAGTGTTTTTAAACTTTAAAATTCTAAATTTGGTTCTACTCGATATTTTCCGATGCCTGTTTTGTGCCAATAAAGTCTGACCTGTGGAATTAAACAGACAGACAAGGAAAAAAGTTAAGGCCCGTTTTGTTTTTCGTAAAGAACAATGAAAAAGTATCCTAATAAATTTGCAATAAATTTTCAATTCTAAACATTGTAATGACAAACTTTAATTATACACACAGATGACCCATATACAATATTATGTATACTACACAGGTACAGATTGTTTTCGATACTTTTTTCCAAAATATCCGCAATTTTTGGTTTTTCTTTTAGCCTAGGGAAATAATGTGAACTGTGAAAATGATGTAAAGAATATTACTAGACTCGACCATCAACTCCGATTGCGTTCTATCCGGACACCGATCCGGGCCTCCACTTACTTATTTGTATACGCGGAAAAAGTCAATGAAAGAAAGTTTTTAACAGAGTGTGGATCCTGTCCAAATATCAGATTTGCTTCCATAAAGCACACAAATAGATGATTTTTTGACAAATAATATAAATTTAGATTAAGTACAAGGAGTTACGTGAAAGATTACCTCATGGATGATGAGTTAATTCTAGTCGGGGGTTCTACTTGGCTCCAGCTCCTCCACTGACGAACAATCCATCGATTTACAGCTCAGGTCAGAGACCTGCGCCGTCCTACACCCTCTCCCTAAACCTCTTTTTCCACCCAATCTTACATATTTAGCCCAAAAGCTGACGCAAAAACCACATGTAGGTACAAAAAAATATATTATTGTCACACTTTTAAGTTCCGGTAACCTTTGGCTGCTGTGATAGGATATTAGAAACTGCATTTATTGTTACGCCTAAAAGATACCATAATATACTAGTATTTTTGTGAATATTTAGTAGACTTCGCGCCCAAAGAAACCCACTCATTAAAAACGAGTTCAAGGAACATCCATGCCCAATTTCTAGAAAATGGAACTACGTGGTTGTGACTGCATAACAACCAAACAGACAGACAAACTGACAAAATGCCAAACGGTTTAGTTAAAGCGGAGACGTCACTCCGCTCATATTTGTGAGACTAAGGCCTCTTTCATACGAGGCAACTTAGTTGATTCAACTAGTTGACTGGTTGACAGTCAACTAGTTGACCGCCCGTGTGAAGACTTTTTCACGCTCCTTTCACACGAGTCAACTTAGTTGATTCAACTTCTCTACCCCACAATGTATTTCATCAGTATGTGAAAATTATTATT
>KZ651128.1:1857246-1904229 GCA_001010745.2 Gerris buenoi
GCACTGCTTTTGTTATTTTTACACACAAGTAAAAAAAGATGATATAATGATATTGATTTTTTAAAAAAAAGAAGAGAATTTATGTATTTCCCTATATTTCATTCCGTCCTAATGGGCATACACACACCTGACTCCATATAAACAGCGATAAAGTCTGCTTTACACTTTTGATATTTAATGCTTAAGATCAATGCCTTAGCTTAGCAATAAAATATCGGGGAACTGTAAATTGTACCATTTTTTTTCTTTCTTTTTTGTACGAAGTAAGTCACACCATGTAAATTGCACCACTCCCTTTGTAAATTGTACACGTCCCTTTGTATAAGGCTAGTGAACAACTTCGCCACCCAGGGGCGAAGTGTGTCACTACCCTAACTTAATCATTGGACTAATGGATTTTGTCACGTTCAATTACAAAAGTGTGATATTCCTTTGTCCCAATGTACATTGTACAAAATAATTTTACTTGCGATGGAAACATAATGTTAAACATTGAATAGATGTTGAAAGGAATTTGTGCAATTTTCATAATTTGACTTACCTCATTCTGGAAGGCAGTGGTGCAATTTACACTATTTTCCTTATCTCGTTTTGAGAAGTAGTAGTAATTTACACTGTTTTTCTTACTTCGTCGTCTTATGGGTCGTAAAGGCAAAACATAAATTAAGATTAAAGGTAGGACGCAAGGAAGCTATGTGCTGCATTATTTGGCAGACTTGACAGATTTTTAAGCTACTGCAGGTCGTCTCTAGAAATCATTAAAATTCCTTAGCTAAGCAAGATTATCTAGACGCTATTGCACATAGTAAATGATTCTTACTAAATTGTAAAATTTTAATAAATGGGTTTAATTGCTAACTATTATTGAGGGGGCTCCCTCCTCTTCTATTGCTATATAGATTACACCCCACCTCATATAGATTAAATTTGGCATAATCCCTAATTAGTAATTGATTACCACAAAAGAAGGAAAACCCTAGTTGGAGTTTTAATTTCCTTTGGAGATTTGTCCTCATTAACCCCCACCCTTTTTCTCGGAAAAGTATAAATTTTACACGGGGAAATCACTAAGTTTTTGAATTGTTAATTGAATCATTGTGGGTACAGTTTTTTATTAATTTTTTTTTAATGATTTTTTTTTTCTCACAATGGTTTGAGAAAACACTCACTTTAACGAGTGTAGCAGCGGACAACAGGAGGGCTTCATCTACTTTAACATTCCACTATCGGGACAGGGAAGAAGATGGAATAAGCCGAGAGATGAAAATTTGGCGTGTTGTTGTTAAGGCATAATAAATGTACAAGGTGACGTGGGAGCGACACCCGGCCACCTTCTCCTAACTCATTATTATAATTATTAATAAAACAGAAAAAAATATATCTGAGAACCGATCGTTTCTCGTGGCTTTTTTTTTAAACCGGTTTGGGTGAATTTGTAAAAGGGTATTTTTTCCAAAAGAGTGGGGGACGTGGTGCCGGGACCTGGTCCAGTCGACCCCCGCCTGCCGTTCACGACGGACCCGCCGCGTCTACCGCTCCTAGCTCACGAAACCACCCGTGTACGGGCCTCTCAGCTAGCGAACACTCGCCACTGTCGCGTACGATACACCAAGGATTAACGACATCCATCATATTCGTTACTCGTCTCACTTATCCATACGTATAAACGATATTTGTCAGCTAAACGTTGTCGGTATATAATTGCAGTGATCGGTTCTTAAGTGGACATGATATAGTCTCTTATAGTTATTGCTTTATTATAAAAATAAAAACTAGTCGGTTTAACTACAGGAAAGGACATGGTAAGCTTAGTACTTTTATTTGTTTTAAATAGCAGCTAGTAATTAATATTCCTGTTTAATGAGCATCACAAAAAGCATTAAACCTTATTATTATTAAAAATCGTTAAAAGTTATTATTATTTTGTTTTTTGTTATGGAGCCTGACCCTCTGTTATCAATACATTTTACTTTATTAAATAATCAATTGTAATAATCCTAATTTTCAAAGTGTGAATTTGTTTTATATTTGGAGAATAGTTGAGATTAAAAATTCAAATACTATTGCTAATTCGACTGAAATTATCGTCGCCATTTCTCCTTCATATCTAAAACTCTATAATAAAAAAATAAATTAAAGGAATGCCATCTGGTCAATTAGGAGCCCATCGTATTGTTGCACAATGTAAAAATATAATTGCGCAAAAATTACTTATCAGTAAAAAATAATATGATAAATTGCATAGGAATTTGCTCCGACGCATTAATAAAATAAATTAATTCATAAAATAGTCTGACAATTAGTGTGGCACATAGCTCCCTTTTGTAATTTAATGTTGTTGTGCTTTAACAGCCAATTATTTTGGAATTTATTTAATTTTCCCCAATTTTTTAAAGACAGACTAAAATTTGGCAGTATTCAATGAGCGCAGATGGTTGGAAATTAGAATTGGACCATTTTTGGGCTACAATGGTCAAACTGTCCGAATTTAATTAAAATGAGATAAGTACTTTTAATGATTTAGGTGTTTATGCTGTGCGTGTCAAAGAAAAATCATCATTATTGGGAGCAGATGGTTGAAACTTACATCAGACCAACAATGGACTAATTATGACCACCATCCAAATATCATTTAAATTAGACGAGTGCTTTAAAAATATATTTGTTCAGAAAAATGTTGGACAAATTAACAGAAAGACCAACAGATGGACACGGTTCCTGATGTCTGAAACGAATTTTAGACTTTGTCTTGGTAATTTTTGAATATAGAGACATCAATATTTTTCGATATTCAAAGCCATCACATTGCTTACTTTTGGCTAACTCAGCAGCCAAATTTCTCCACTTATATAACTTAAAATATATTTTAATTTAAGGTGTTAGATGGTAATAATCACCGTTTTTAGATATGGTGAGAGTCATAACACTAGGCCTGGGGTTAGGCCCATATTATAATATGTTATATTATTTAGGAGAACACTGTCTGCGTCTGCAATTCAATGAACTTACATTAAATAACTTGGCAGCAAGTTTTGAGGGCGGTTACAGTGCAATACTTGCTGCTTTAGTGAACTGAACACACATTAGTTGCTCATTCGTGGGTACCTTAGACTTTTGTTCCATAAAAACAAATAATTAATATCCCCAACGTTACTCTGTATTTACATACAAGGCAGGGAATTGTTCATTCACTCTTTAACCAAACGAAATTAATTTCTTTCTAACTTTTGTTGGTTTGTTACATCAATTACGTCATGAACTTAATTATGCACCTCAAGGATTTTTTGGGTATCATGAATAAAACTTGTCCGATGTATTCAAGTTTAAGTCACTTCAACATGTCATTTATACAATGTACTTTTATAAATTACTCAATACAAATGAAATCATACTTTGTATAAGATAATATATCTGTGCAGTAAAGTGGGATTTCCTATGATGACAATGCCTTGATTGAAAGGAATTTGAATCTATGGTAGAAAACCCGACTAACTTTAAGTCTATTTGACTTAATGTCTACGTAACTTTCTTGCCAACAAGGACGGGTGCTAATAGAACTAGATAGATGAGCCTTGTCCGTGTTGCCCTAGGCACTACATCATCTCACGATGACACAATCACATCTCATATTTATACTACGTATTACTGCACAGTTGCATACCATCAAACATCTCTTAATAATATTTTACTTCTTCGATACTATAAAAAAGATACTATCTATTACATTTTTTTGGTTGCCTAAATATCATTTAGCATTTGCCATAAAATGAAATTTCTTGTAGCTAATAATTTTATTAGAGAAAAAGTTGATTTAAAAAAAAAGGAAGCTTTTATTCGTATTCTTCTCAACAAACCTTTTCATTTGATACCCATATTATGGGCGTGCTTAAAAAATAACTAGTCCGCCATCTTGTGCTGTCCGTCCTATCGAATTTAGAATGACGTCACTTAGCTAACCATGCATTTTCATCCAAACTAAACGTGTATGCAAAATTTCAATTCAATCGGTTGAGGAAAACTGCTTTAAAATTCAGTTGCAAGATTTGACCCGAACAGACATACATACAAACATTGGAAGTAAAGCTTTCGTTACCTTTGCGACGGAGCAAAAAGTGCTTCAATTGAAAAACAGCCATCTTATGTGTAAATGTAGAGAAAAAAATTAAAATAATACTTGGGGTAGGTACCTTAATTCCGTCTCCACCGTTTTATCAAGTATAAGAACTAGCTCTTTACATTGTAGTGAAGCCGTAGTTTTTTTTTTTTTTTTTTAAATTTTACATTTTCTGACATTTTTAACCTATCAAACTAGTATAAAATAACATTATATACTCTTCAAATACAGCTGTCTATAATCTAAGGTATCAGTCCCGCCGTTTTGATATATTTTAGTATGTAATATAAAAAGTATATTCCCAATCTATATTTTCTCATGGCGCAAGTTTCCTATTAAGGAATTGAAATAGTAGAATCTTATAGCTACTCCCTTACTGGTAAATGCTGAAGGTTCAAATCGAGCTTAGAAAGTCTTTTGAAACTTGTTTTTACACTGAAGCAATTTTACAATACATTCATCAGGAAAATGAGCTCTGACTTGAGGGGGTTGAACCGGAATGTGCTTAAACAACGGTAGAGTAATGTTGTAGTTCTGCAGAACAGAACTAATCCATCTAAAGGGAACAAAACCGAGTTTCCATAAGGGCAGTATAAGTATAGCATGCGGCATTGAATAATGTGCGAGATTTGGATCACAATACAATATTAAGGAAGCTTACACTTACAACATCTTATATACTTCCCTTTAAAGACGAATCTTGTTAACCTTGCCTATTTAACACTTGATGAACTATAAGTTTTGCACTTAACTCTGTAAGTAATGCATTAACTAGCTGTACAAATAATAGTTTGGTATTGGATCGCTAACTACAGAGCAGCCACACACTCCTCCACCACTAATTCAAATTTTATCAGGATTTAATTGGAAACCCAACATCAGCTTCACAGAGTTTAAGGTGTCGTAAACTTGCGGTTCTAGTTGTTGTTTTAGTAGCAGTGCTTTGCTCGACTGTCTTGTAATCGGCCACCTTTATAAATTTATTAAGTCCCACCTGACTTGCTAACTAGGGGTTGTGGGAGAAGTTGGTCATTTAACCCTTGCACTAATCTGAGCGTTGAGTTTTGTGCAAAGTGGTTTTGTTAAATAAGTAAAGACGTGTTCTAGCGGACCGGAAGGACTTTCACCCGACGGCAGGACACCAGGTGCGGCAGCCCCCACCCCGGTCACCATTCTCCGAGAGACCGGATTTTTACACTGCGACTTGTCCGCCACTCCGGACCCGTTATACTACCACCCCTTCCTTATAACCCTGTTTTATGCGGGGAGTGAACGAAACAAGAATTAAACATGGTAAAAAGATGGTGAGTCGGTAGAATCCCGGAAGGTCAAAGTGGAAGCTAACGGGAGGAAGTAGGTCGTCAGTGTCAGACGGTCGGTCCTCGCTGGACCACTCACTCACATCTCTATTGATTCGCCTCATCTAAACCCTTCCAGCATTCCACCAATTTTTAATCCTCGCTCGTATTTTAACTGAACTCTTGGCAAGATTTAATCAAAACTGTTCTTCTTCTCAACCGAGTTGTGCAATATTCTCGTACAAACCGATTGACTGCACAATTTTTCGTTGGAGTTGCTAGAGGTGAGAGAGAGAGATTGCTGATCAGGTGACCCAAAGGTCGGTTGAAACATCTGGCTTGGCTTATAAGGACAGATACTTGTGTAGTGACTCATATTTTGACTGCGAGACGGAAACAAGTCGGTGTACACGGCCCACCCTCCTATCTTATCAGCCAACTCCAACCTCATTTGTTATAGCAATTTTTACGGAAGTATTTTATACTTAGATGAGAATTCACACAGTTGTAAATGATTAGATTTCTCTGACTGATAAAAATATTTAAAGGAAAGGAGGAAGAATATTTACTGTCAATCATAAAATATAAAATTATGTGCATATATCTAAATATGATTGAGTGAATAATATAAAATCACAAAAAGTAAGCAGAATATGGATCATTAAAATAAAAAAAATAAAATGATTACGATAAAGGTTGTTGTTTCGGAGGAATGTTTCCTAAATGGTATATATTACGAGAATATAATATACATATATCTATCTATATGTGAAAACATTGCGTATATATATATATATTGTTAGAAAATGTAATAAAAAGTAATAAACACGGCACAATAATTATTGAACAAACTGTTTATTAATAAAAACAAAATTATAAGTTTTGAAGCGGCATGGAATCTGGTTGGCGAGCGGGCCAGAACGAGACTGAACTGTGGATTCCCTTTTTCCCTTCTCCCGCTTCGCCACCCAGCAGCGGCTTCCGACGCTAGCGCCCCAGTGGCAACACCAGGCACCCACCACTGGTAAACTACATTAAAAGATCGCCAACACGGCCTTTCCTGACAGAAACTTCGTTCTCGAAGTTCGTCGAATCTGAAGCACATTCAAAAAAATTATTACCAAATTGAACACAAAAAAAATAAAAAAATAAGCTACAGCCAATTTGAGAGTCAACCATCTTACAAGTCATTATGCTAAATAAAATTTGTTGACCTCAGCCATCCATCAAGCATGATCCTCACTCAATTTGAGATCAAGAATAATCACATGAACTGGTGAGACCGCAGCCTACACCCCGGCTCGACCACTAAACGGCACGAGACCGAAAACAATAAAATAATCACATGAACTGGTGAGACCGCAGCCTGCACCCCGGCTCGACCACTAAACGGCACGAGACCGAAAACAATAAAATAATCACATGAACTGGTGAGACCGCAGCCTGCACCCCGGCTCGACCACTAAACGGCACGAGACCGAAAACAATAAAATAATCACATGAACTGGTGAGACCGCAGCCTGCACCCCGGCTCGACCACTAAACGGCACGAGACCGAAAACAATAAAATAATCACATGAACTGGTGAGACCGCAGCCTGCACCCCGGCTCGACCACTAAACGGCACGAGACCGAAAACAATAAAATAATCACATGAACTGGTGAGACCGCAGCCTGCACCCCGGCTCGACCACTAAACGGCACGAGACCGAAAACAATAAAATAATCACATGAACTGGTGAGACCGCAGCCTGCACCCCGGCTCGACCACTAAACGGCACGAGACCGAAAACAATAAAATAATCACATGAACTGGTGAGACCGCAGCCTGCACCCCGGCTCGACCACTAAACGGCACGAGACCGAAAACAATAAAATAATCACATGAACTGGTGAGACCGCAGCCTGCACCCCGGCTCGACCACTAAACGGCACGAGACCGAAAACAATAAAATAATCACATGAACTGGTGAGACCGCAGCCTGCACCCCGGCTCGACCACTAAACGGCACGAGACCGAAAACAATAAAATAATCACATGAACTGGTGAGACCGCAGCCTGCACCCCGGCTCGACCACTAANAAAAAAACACCCCGCCAAGTCTGTGGTCCAAAAAAGTTGTGAAATCAACTTTCTATCCCGCCAAGTGATGTTGGCACTTTCTCCTGACCCATCACTATCAACATAGATACTTTTCAGCTTCTTCTCCTTGGCGGTGTGCCTGCAGTACTACCTAATGTTAACTGGTTGTATTCCACGCACAACCATCTTTCCACAAAAACCTCATTTGGCAAATGTGAAGGTGAAACAAGAAATTGTATTGGTGTTTGAAGAATATTAAAATTCCAGTTTTAGGAAATCGCGTGGCCCACCGCCAAGGAGAAGATGCTGAAAAGTATATATTATGTTGATAGTGATGGGTCAGGAGAACGTGCCAACATCACTTGGCAGGATAGAAAGTTGATTTCACAACTTTTTTGGACCACAGACTTTGCGGGGTGTTTTTTTTTACCACACAAGTGGTTTTTGGTCAGATATATATATATAGTATATATATATATGAGTGAAAACACACATACTGAACAAGTGCAGTGTATAATCCATAACAAAAATGTATATTATCATCAAAGGAGAAGGAAGAAACACTGACAAAAATACATCCCACCTTGAGGAATGAAACCCGGATCCCTTGGTTTAACCGCTTAACTGCAGTAAAGGCAAAGGCAGCTATCGGGGAGAGCAAACCCAGTAAGACTTGCTGTTATAAAACTCCAAAATTTACTTCTTCACTTCATACACATTCATTAATTGAATGAGGACAGACTACTACTATACTACTACTTTACTAGGACAAGATGTCACAGCATAAATAATTATTGTCAGAATTCAGCTTGTCGTGAATCTGAATTTTCTTATAATATTAAGTCTAAAAACAGGTTTTAATTAATATTTAGGCCCCTGCCAGTCTAACCCGCAGCCGCAGCTTATCTGTGTATTTACTGATACTTTCACAACAGTTCTAACATCTACAATATGCTTCTCTCTCAACTTATGCTATTTGAAGAGTATATAATGTTATTTTATACTAGTTTGATAGGTTAAAAATGTCAGAAAATGTAAAATTTAATTTTTAATAATCCCTTATTAATATTGATTTTGTCTCCTGGAGAAGCATTTTTTAGGGATCAAATTTCATTAAATCCCGTCTTAGAATATTATTACAGAAATTGTCATTCCCAATTCAATTATTTTATATTTGCGTTTCAAAGAAGTTAGAAAGGAGCCACCGGTACATCTATGGTCGCCATATTAAATTAAAATGGCCTATTGGAAAACAAAAAAAGTTGGATGAATCATAATAAAACTTTCAAATCTAAGATCGCTGATAAATGGCCACATTTGAAATCCAAATGGCAGAGCGTAAAAAAATTTCTTAGTGCGTATCCAGCTAGGGCCAAATATGAACCTACCTACAAAATTTGACTTGACGTTATTAAGTCTGGAGATTCCAGAGACATCGTCTGTTTGTGGTACTTGGATTTTATAAATGTATCTTCTGACTCCTTGGGTCAAAAGGCACCTACGATGACCTACACCTCAGCCAGACATCAGACAGATCTCGATCAAAATATTCCCATCGTTAGTCTGAAAACAGAAATTTCGTCAACAAACAACCTAAGTTGTGGCTTGGAGGAGATCCTGCTGAAATCAGTCGACTTTGCAACATGAGAATGGATTAGACTTGACGACATCATGACGTCACCTGCTACTCGTCGCATATTGAAGCTGGGTTGGTTTGTAAAGGAAACAAACGGCACAACAGAGGCACCTGTTATCCTTGAGCTCCGTCCACCGCGCAGCTTTTAGCTTTCCGCTCTAAAAAATAACTATTCACGTAGAGCTTTACCGAGAACCGACCGAAACCGAACCGATTTTTGCATCAAGTCCCCCTCCCCCCTTCATAGATATTTTGATATCCAAACACAACAATATGATTGGATTGACAAGTCAATCCAATCAATATTTGAAAACTGTTATGCAAATATTGACGTGTTTAGTACGTACCGTTAAGCCTCGATAGGTTTAGGATTAGCTGTCAGTGTTGCAGGCCACTGTCCTTAAAATTTGCCGCGCACGCATATACATAAAGCTGTTTTTTTCCAATATGTTTTAACGTTTCCCGAAGGATTTGTGTGGTATTATTACGCAAAGCGACTCAAGGCCGGCCAGGACTCAAGTTGCAATAAGATAATCTATTTGATCGGACTCCGTCCACCTGGCTAATTGTCCGGCTCGCCTCCATCACCTTATTCACACTTATTCCTCACACTATCCACTTGTATTTATCATTCGCTCCTCGGTCGGTAAACGAGACTAGATGAGAATCATCTGTCATAAATTCGAAGTATTGTGTGATTATGTGACATTTGAAATTTCGACTAAAATTTTAAAATAATACTTTATAAATTGCACATTATATGAACTTCGGATACTAAAATACTATATCGCCTTTGAGTTTTAAGAAGTGACTGGTACCCCATCTGTCCTACTTCTAGTCATCCTTCGATTTATATTGGGGACCGTCGGTACAGGCTTGTTAAGAGGAGTGCAGTACATCCCTCTCCATCCAAGTTTCACTAAAATTACCCAATTAATATTAGTAGTAATCGTAAATTTTATTTCAAGATATTTATGTCTAAGTAACTTGATTGACTTTTTTCCAGCAGAATATTAGGTTGGGCCATAATGTTTGGGTAACAAGACCAAGGTATTAGAATGGTGTATATAAACGCTATAAGCAAGAATAGTAAGAGTGAGAATCAACTTGTATGCATTCCCGCATTAACTGAATTTATTAAGTCTGTAAGTGAGGCGTCTAATTATTTGAATTAACATGCTAGAGGAATCCTTTGAAGGTATTTAACATGGAATGAGAGACCACGCCATAGCCATTACCATGGTCTTGTGATAATAAGAAGCGGATCCAAGGTCATGCACTAGAGTCACTTGTCTCGGCCGGTTTGTTTCTTCATTGTTGCCAGCTTTATTAATTATTTGTCGGGAATATTAGCCCGGGGTGGAGCCCTGCTAGTATTGTGTCTTCCCGGCCTCATTGTATTCACCAAGGTGGCGCCTCCGTAATTCTGCCTCCACTTTGTACCCAGGTGTAGAGGCCCCATCAATGCCACCTTGTAATCGACTAATCGGAGCTTCTAATCGTCGAATAAGCAGTTGTTGTTTTTTATCGTTTTACAATCAATTGTCTCCCTCTGTCGACCGGTTCTCTTATACACTAACCAGTAATTACGGCATTGCTTTAGGAAAAAACCCTTATGAAGAATCTTCAACTGTTTCATATCAAACTTCTCTTGCTAAATAAAAGTTACCATGTATATGAATATATATGTTGCTTGATTATTAGTGGTCAAGATAGTTTCGTTTGTTTAGAAAAACGGTTGAGATGAAGCGGTCTTCTGCACTAGTTCTTATATCCCGGGCTTCCAATAACCCTGTACCTCTTTTGAAAGTAAATCAATAATCCAGATCGGCAACTTCTAGAACCCCCTTAAGTTTAAATTTGTTACTAGTGGCATACATTCATCCTTTTCTAGCACTTCAACTGAGGGCACTTTTTCCCTCAACCCCCATATACTATTTGTGCTGGAGTTTCCTATAAACCTGAAACTTTATTTTTATCAATGTGCTTCTCTCTTCAACTCCCTGAAAGTTTTCACTGCTCAAGTTTAGGTATCAATCAACGTCGGTAAGAAGATGTTCGAGAATTGAAGGTGAATGCACAAGTCTTTGTGGACGTTTAAAGCATTTCAAAGATATTATTAATTTAAAGACAATATGAATTTATTAAGAGATGAATACAACGTAACCGTTTTAATTTGATACACAAGAAAGCGCGATAACGCACAAGAACAATATTTGGTATTTGCCGTAAATTTCCTCCTTTCTCCTTATGAAATTAAAAACCTTTCTTTTGCACTAGACTTGTTTTTGAAAAATTATTTTGCTATAAAGTTACCGAAGATAACGGAAGCTATGTGATCGTTATAAAGAACGAAACAATTTTAGGTCTCCTATTTCAGAAAATTCCAAGACAGAAATCTGTTTCATCAGAGAACATTTTTGGTTCCGCTTCTGTGTTAACAGTCTGTCTAACTAATCGTCCGATTTTATTGAAATTTGGATGATAGGTCCCAATTGGCCAATTGTTGGTCCCGTATACGTTTCAACATTTTTTTTTCAACCATTTGTTTTTCTTCCGAAAGTGTTCAAAGTAGTCTTCATGTAGCCAGATTAATTTCAACTGTGTGGGCTCTTCATCAAATTAATACCTTAATACATGCAAAATTCTAAACTTTTTTAAAAAAAAAAAAAAAAAAAAAAAAAAAAAAAAAAAAAAAAAAAAAAACGGGAAAAATTAATTGGATAATAATAGGTTTTAAAAGCATAAAATCATTATTTTTAATAATAAATAAAAAATGCTCTGCCAAGTAGTGTAGCACATAGCTTCCTCGCGTCCTATTGCGTAAAATTTAATGCTTTTTATGCTTTTATAACCTATTATTATCCAATTTATTTCATTTTTCCCCCGCATTTTAAATCAGTCAAATTCTTTTGATATTTTGCATGTATTAAAGTGTCCATTTAATTAAAGATGAAGTGCGCAGATGGTTGAAATTAATCTGGGGCTATCTGCGGGCTACATTCGACGAAAGTAGATTGAAAGATTACCATCTTGATCAACATTATATGTGTCAGATGAATGACATATAAACATGTTACTACTCAGTACAAGGATTTTACGCCACATATGTTAAAAGCTAAGCCCTTTATGCTATTATATCTCTGTTTTATCTTAAAAATCGTAAATGATAACGCTAATGTAGCCAAACTTGATAGAGTTATTGCAATTATGATATAACTATATGATAATTGTGATTTAGACGTCCGCTAAGCAGGGATTTTGTAATGCGGTGATTTTTTTTTTTTTTAAGAAAGCGCCGTTTTATGACAATTTTGGGGATGACATCTTCACAACTATTTAAGTTAAAAATGTCTAATTTAAAAATTGATCACTTCTTATTACTAAAACATGTTTTACAAAACGTTTTTTAATTCAAGATTGTAACCATCTATATAAAAGCAGCTCTCCAATGCATATAATAGTCTCAGAGACTGCTTGAATAAAAAAAATTGAAAGAGAGATGAGAATTGAGAGGGCATTGATGAATTATTACAAAATCAATAACAATTAAATATCAGCTCTATTAAAAAATGGCAAAAATTGGATTCTGGCAAGTGTTCCCTGGAGAGCTCCTCCTCCTGGAGACGGGTTAACCAGCGACATATACTATGTAAATTCTATAACTCAACTTTTCCGCAGATTGCACACATGGGCAAAAATTCAAATATTTATTCTTTAAATGATACTCCTTTGGAAATTAATTAGTATAGGTAATTATATATGTTTTTGTGTGGGGAAGATTTGGTCTTTTCAGATTTTGATTGTTCAGTTTAGTAAAGTATCATGTTTCAAGACTCCAAGACTCCAATATTGTTACTTAGGGGTTCCTCTTTAACTGCTGGAAGCATGTTTGAATGCCAGGCGTCGTAATAAAAACTTAATATAACGTAAAAAAAAAACTAAGCGGGAAGTTAAATATGTACAGTACAGGGTTATAAAAAGTGTGGGGACACCCAATAACCTTTTAGTTTATTAACGGAGAAAAAACAAACACATACAATTTTTATAAGGCATAAAAATGCACTTTTTTGTGGGCAACATTTCCCCCTCAAAATTCCCAATTCGGGGATAGCTAAAAAATCTTTAATACATCCCTACCGAGTGACAAGTCATCATTAAGGTCTTGACAAAAGAAGATTTGAGCAAACTTTAGATATATATCTCAGTCTTCTCAGAAATGGCCAAATTCTTGGGAAACACTAAAAGCTATTTATTAATCTGCAAGTGAATCGTACCAGTTTAAACTGATTAGGTCCTGAAATATTGCCAGTAGCTGAGAATTTTTGTAATTTCTTCAATTTCTTGCTGTAATATTGAACAAAGTATATTAGATAATTGGGCGCCATTTCTGTTGGGACTTTTTAGTTACCCTCCAAAATCAACAATTTTGGAGAAGGAGGCAAAGTTTTCCCTTAACTACCCCCCCCCCCTCCTCCCTACTAAAAAGTATATCTTTATGTCTTATAATCATTTCATGAATTTAGTTTTTTTCGCTAATTACTAAAACGTTATTGGCGTGTCCCGACACTTTTTGTTGACTCTGTATATCTCCAGTGTTCTTTCCACTTGTGCGGCCTGTGGCTAACATGTACAGTCTACGTCCCGGAAACAGGCGTACGCCTGTTTCTTTATCCGTGTCTTAATTTCTACGGCTTTCCTAACTTTTCCTCTGTGGTATTGCAGCTAGAATTTAAACACCTCATTTGACGAGACGCTCTCCAAAAGTTGTCCCACTGCATAGCTCTTCGATTGATGACCTCAAGGGTCATTAGTTCTTGGAAGTGGGATAGTTGTTCGGAAAGATGTTAGGAGGTTGGTAATGAATCCTTGCGAAACATAAAATAGCTTGAAAAAATTTTCTCATCTGAAATTCAGCCGATAACAAAACGTGACGAGAGCTTATTCTTCTTGTACTAGGTGTTTAAGTTGTCTTTTGGTATTGATAAGGTGAAGCTAACATCCCCAAGTCAGAGGAAGTAAACACGACAACTTCATCCTCGGAAGTGTTGAGAAGGAAACCAAAATAGTGTGGAGTTGTCAATTAGCTCAATGGAGCCACATTATTGTAATTACTTGAATTGAACACATTGTTAGTTTCTGAGTAAGAGTATTAGTGATTAGTGTGATGGTGGATTTGATATAGACTTTGTGTTACAGTCAGAGAAGTGGAGGAAAGCAGTGCAGACGTGGCTGGTGGTAGCTTGGTTGTGTCTTGAGTACGCAGCCGCCCAGCACCGGGAACACAAGGTAATCAACTAATCTTATTTTATGCCAAACCCTCTTACTTTCACTTATTCAATATTAATTATTACTCAATTTGATTCAGAGTAAAATAAATAACCTTCCCTAAAGTAATAGGTAAATCTATCGATTATTTCCCTGTTTATATTTATATGGATGGGGGTTCCACAAGGGGCTATCTATGGCTCCTTATGATAATTTATATTATTGCCCGGTCCACTGTCTCAAAAAACACACTTTTATTTTAAAACTAATGGTTTAAAATAAAAAAAATCAATTAGTGTCGATCAGTATTAATCACAATTAGTGTGGCAGATAGCTTCTTCTCATACTTTCATCATTTTTGACTTATTATACAACCAATTATTTTTTAATTAATTTAATTTCCCTCCTTTTTTAAAACATCTGTAGCAATCTTTTATACGCTAACCCCTCGGCTACGCCGGTTCCCAGTCAGTCATGATTGTTTTGTTTTTTTACATGCATAAAAGGACCAATTAAGCAATATTTAAGTTGTGCAGACTGATAAAATTAATATGTGACGATCTGTGGGCTACTTCCGACAAAAATTCTTTTAAAATGGGACGAGTACTTTTAAAGATATAAGACACGAGACCATAAAAGTGTTTCTGATTTCCTATCCGGATCGCTGTCAAAGAATTTATCAATTTGAAGACATGAAATAAATCGCTCTTCAGAATTATTAGAATGCTTTCGCTATTCTCTTGGTTTGGCACGGAAGCAAAAATAATAACATGATCACTTAATGATCTAGAGAAACTTGTTTTGTTGTTGTATGCATTAATGTGAAAACAAATCCGCTTATAAATTAAGTGCGCAATTGCAATTTTAAACTAAATTATTTGTCGGTTAAGCAATTTGGTCTAACTAAATTTCTAGTGGCCACATATTTCTATACAAGTAATTGACAAAATTTGAACCGGGTATAATAGAAGAAATGGCAGAATCTCGAATCCTTGTCTAAGATAAATACCCCTATTATCCTAACTACTAACAACATTCCATTTTCACGGATAATCAAGAATAAAATTGGAGATTTTAACTATGTACTTGTTATACTTATAATAGCCTAAGCAACTCGCTCAAATTGTTTCGAGACATGCTATTTTTCACTATTATCCAATAGTTATAGTTAATTGGACTAATTTTACAGACTCTTTTACTCTTCTGTTCACAGCACTCCCTTCTGATAATCTCTCGACTTCACTTTATAATTAATTGCGTTTTGAAAAATTCTATTTATCTGTTATTTGGATATCATGAGGTTTTCCTGGCCATTTTAATGACATTGTGCTCCTCCACTCCTCCTAAATGGTTTTCAGTTCTCGCTTAACATGCTTCTTGCTCTATCTGACTATTTAACGATGGTGACTATTTCAAGATATATGGTACAGTTGAAAGTACGTGTTGGTCATTTTTAATCGTCCAGGGCTCCAATCATTAAAAAATGACCTTTCACCATAAGAAAGTTATTCGGTTTGCTCGATCTGGAGAAATATACAATTTTATTGTTTCTTATACTTATGTGGTGGGAGGTACATAATACTAAAACATTTTAAAAGTATTATAATTGCTCAAAAATTGGTTGCAGTGTAAATACACGTGTACATAATACACACAATACATGACATAATGTTAAGCAGTTTGGAGAATCATATTTTAATCAGTAACCTAATTCTCTAGATCGAAATTTTCCTATCAATGTCCTGAAAAATACCACTTATGTTCTAACGTGAACGGTTAAGCAACAATAGAACCGTTTTATTTAAGTATAACCATACCATGCGAATGTCTAGAAGGCCCTACTGTGAATTTACATGAAAATAACCATTATAATTCTGACTATTCTCTACCTCAGTCCGATACTTATAATTATAATCTACTAGGAAACTGTATAAAGCACTGGCATATATCCTCCCAACCAAAAGTTGGGTAAACCAATTTAAATAAAATATGACCCAATTGTCGGTTTTATTTAAATAAGAAATTACATAGTTCCTTTTATTCTTGACATATCCTCTAGAATTGCAGTTAAACAAATCTAATCAATAGTTTGAACGGAAAGGTGGCGTGAGGTGGAGTAAGGGACATGAGATGAAATGTGGGGCGTGAGGTGGACTGCCGGGAGTTAGGTGGCCTGCGTGGCGCGAGGAGTACTGCGTGGCATGAGATAGACTGCGGGACCGTATATAGAGTTAAAAGTAGTTAGATGCTAATATATTAATGTGTTTGACTCTACGTCTGAGTACTTTGTTTCAGATGTCGGTTCACCCTAGAGTTCCCTGTACATATCCATGGTCCCTCTCCGAGTCCTGTATACTTGTGAGTACACACCACACACAGTTCTAAGTATTCTTCTTATTTACCATTTTAACATTTTTTCAAAGACAAGTATCCGACATTCATAAAGACATGTAAAATGATCATATTTGTATTCGGAGTCCTAATCCATGGATTTAAATAAAACTCGGTAAAACTTCCCTCAAAAAATTTGATAGACATTTATTCAAATCTAAGTTTAAGTTTAATGTAACAAGCCAAATGTTTAGCAAACATATTTTTCTACAATAATATCACTTCATTAACTGAAGAGAATGATAATATAGCAATAGATAATGAAATGAAATTCCAAGTAGCATACCTGATCCAAACGACATCCCTGGAACATCCTTATGCTTATGATCAAATTTCATCCTCGGTCCATAAGGTTTCCCTTCGATCATTCCTTTTTTTAGGGTGCCTAATTGAGTCATCGTAAGGATAGCCTAGGCCCAATGTTTCAAAATTAGGCCTATTAAGAGTAGTATCCTTAGAATATCCAATATCCAATTGAGGGTAGGTATCTTATTTGTATCGAGTTACAGGTACTCTTGGGCTAGCTGTTTATACTCTATTTTGGGTGCCTAAGAAGGCATCCAAGATATATTTTGGACACAAGGGCTGATTACTGATAAGAAAATTGTCACAATAGTTCGTTATTTAAAAATATAAGTTTTGAACATCTATAAATCCAAAATATGTCCTAAAACTAGGACCAATACCCTGGATGTTAGATGAGTGGACAAGGGGTCAATCATTCACGAGATGTGCCAAAAGGCTAATGTGCCTGGTCCTGACTATCCTATGGACAAAGTCGTGCTACACTGGTTACTACAAAATTATCATTAAATGTTGATTTTCACGTTTCCTTTTATTTACACGTGTTCTTACAATGATCCTTTACTTTTACCGAGGTAGTGAAAGAAGTCAATAGTCGCTTTAAAGTAGAAAAGCTCTATACACAGGTTTTACGCGAGTTTTAATCGTATAAAGTTGAATCTTAATAATGTTATTATCACTTGAATTAGAAACTTTCTATCATGTGGGCCGGCTCGTATCAACAACAACTTACGTATCTCACTCTCAATAGACTGATAGCGGTACTGGAGCAACTCTCTGATTATAGTCAAGCATCTGTATTTGATCATAGTTTTCCAAATTGCTTTAGACCCCATAATACAGGGTGCTGAAGACATTTTTTTTTTTTTTTTTTTTTTTTTTTTTTTTAAATAAAAGAAACTATATAAAATAAAACGTTGGTTGTTTTTGATATTTGTAGTGTTTTAGTTTTTGCTATTTGTAATATAACATGAAAACTGGTTAAAAGTAATATCATTTCATGACGACCATTGATTTAACCAATTTCCGACGTTTCTGTTTACTCTCTCCATTATAGTAAGCGGTATGCCTGATATCTCGTCACTAATATTGCTGCTTCAAGATTTCCAGGATTGTGTGACGGCTGCAATTTTTAAATTTTATGTTCACAGCTAGAGAGCGGCCATTACTCGCCCATTTTTTTCGGACAATGTTATTTTCATGATCCGGTTCAAATTTAGTGAGCAGACTAAATATACAAAACAATTCCTGGTCCTGGAACTAACCATAGAAGCATTTAAAATAAAATATTTTATGGCATATATCGCATACTGGTTAATATATACTGGAGAGAGTTGATTAAAACTTTCAGATTAGATATTGTTTTAAATTAGTGAAACGACATTAAAGGTCGTCTCTTAAAATATAATTTTCTTAAAACCTACATACTTAATTCCGAAATTCCCACGTTATATTACTACTTGCCAAATCAACCAATCTGAAGTAGCACAACTGATCCAAAAGCCAAAAGACATCTCTAGGATATCCTATTATATTGTCCATAATCGTTGGTCTATAGGTTCTGTGGGTATTCTGTTTTGGATGATTCATCGAGCCATTACTCGCCCATTTTGGCGGACTAAGTTATTTCCATGATCTTGTTCAAATTTAGTTATCAAACTAAATATTAAGTTGATATTAGTTTGACACTTGATAAGTCAAAGTGCCCGCACCTATTAAGGGACCAACTAGTGGATAAATCCCAATTCTCGGATCTCTGTATATTTGTATGCAATTCTTCTGTTTAATCTGTAATGTAAAAAATAGATTTCACATACTGTGTTATTATTGGCAATCGACATCTCGGTTATCATGTTTAAAATATTAGTCAAACCATGACTATTATATATTTATGTTATATTTGATTAGTATGCGTTGATATGTTGTGTTATGAGAGAAGCTGTGGGCCTGGTCCATTGAGTGGTTTTATATCCTTATATTTCTGAATAGATAAGGGCATCATGCTGATAACATTACCCACAAAATCAAGACAAAGATAAGAATGTTTCACATCTGCTCTTATCCAATTAATTCCGTCTAGTATTTAAAGAAAACAATATTTAAATAAACATAATTAAAATAATGAGATCTGTTTCAAGTTCGTATTTGTTTACATTCTTGCCAATCCTATAAAAAAATCGGTCCGAGACAACTCAGACCAACTTTCTTATGTACGTGTTCATTAACTACTTAGCCCAGTGTTTCCATTAATTAGTTTTTGTATGTACATTTAATTACTCTATTATCAAATTGTATCATAAAAATAACTTTTTCTCTCGGGAATCGAACCCGGCCCCTCTGCGTCCGCATTTAAAGCTACATTCTTTCAGGAACTAGATTTTTCCCTGGAAAAAGGCTAATTTCGTTAGATCCGTATTTAAATGGATCAAATTTAAGAGCAGCGCCCTTAAATTAGGAGTTAAAATTCGTTTCTCGATTTCGCTTCGGGGTAGGACTTTTCTGAACTTGTCGGCCCCAGTATAGTTTAGGCTATACACGTCTGCACATAGATGACAGACGAAAGACTGACACTTTTTTATACAAGTAAGGCGCGCTTCATGAAGTAAGTACATGAGGCGATGGTTTCTGTAAGATTAAGTTAAAATCATTAAATGTAGTAGTTGCATAATTATTCTTTTTCTACACTTCAAGACCTTTAAATTGATGTATAACGTGTCATGGTATCTAAAAACTTTTTTAGTCATCCGCCATCTTGGAAATATTAAGTGTAAAAACTCCAAAATGTGTCCAGTTGTCTCAAATACCGAAATGCCAAATTTTATGTTTCTAGCTATAGTAGTTTATGAATTGAAACAAGCCAACGGACAGACAGACAGAGCCGTTATATAAGGTTTTTTTGTGCTTTGTACAGAAACCAAAAACCACTGTTTTGCATATACCTTAAACGTATAAAACCATCAAAATTTTTGCACTATCATAATACGTTCTCTTTATATTTATATACTGCGTATATATAAGAAATTAAAAATGTGTTAGTTTTCATATAAACAATCAACCACCGTATAAATTAGCTATATATCATATTTCAAGTTTCTATAGAATTGTTAGAAGTGCCTTAGAATTATGATGAGTGTATCAGTCAGTGACAAAATAACAAAACTTTGTACAACTTATGAATTACTAAGGGTAGAGGTGTGACATTTTTATTTCTGGTTCAGTGTTTCGAGAACTTTAAATTAAAATTAATTTCATATTATATCTAAGCATCTTCAATAGGATAATAGAGGGTGGTCCAAATTGCCGTTAGTTGGTTCCAGTAAAGGATGGTACAACTGTGCTCCTTCAATTCATCTTAAGACACATTCCCTCCTTCAATTCATTCTAACAAATCAATTTTGACAGATTACAAAAACGGGGGAAAATTAAATAAATTAGACAACAATAGAGGTTGCAGCATACGATTTTTTAAGTAATCAAAATGGAAGACGAGGAAGCTCTGTGCAGCACAAATTGGCAGACTATTTCATAGAGCTGCCTAAACAATATTACAATTTACAATAAATTAATTTATTAAGATAGCTTGAGATTAAAAACACTATCACTGTTATATGATTAAGTGTCCAAATTTTATAACGAATGTTAAAGCTTTATATATATGCTTGCCCATAATTAGGTTTTTTTTTAAAGGCTATAGGCGCTCACTGGAGACAAAACAGTCTGCAGACTCTGACAGCCGTCTGTAGCCTAAGAGTTTCAATGGAGAGCTTAAATTTAAAATATCATTGATACTTTTATATTTGCGACGTGGACATACTAAAGCGTAACTCAGTAAATAGTTAATGGTGTTAGGGATCAGCTTTAGCAACGATGAGGGCCTTTAGGTGTCTCCGCGGGGCGGGGGCCTAAGGAGCTTCGATCCGATTTTACACTTCTTTTCAGAATCCCTTTTTGCCAACAAACGTCTCCTTTACACTAGAACCGACCGGGTCATCAAAATGATCCCAGTGTTTTTCTCGTTTTATAGAATGTTCTTTTTTCAGTCTAATACTTCCAGCCTACTATCTCTAGCCCTCGCTATCGTTCTTATATATATTATATCCCTCCTTTTGACCATCCTACCACTCCCCTTCAACTTTAAACGACCGTTCAAGTAAACAGGGAGGCAAATCACCTTTAGTATGAAGTAGGACTGCATTAGTTTCCTAAATTGTGTTGCTAAGCCGAAAGTCAAAATGGTCGGGAACAATTCTACAAGAGAAAGGTTCGGACGATTTCGTGACTTAAGAATACTAAGGACCGTTTAGTTTTCTTGTTTTACTGATTTCGACTTGGAAGTGGAGTGGTTGCGGAGAGTAGTGACGTAATCAAGGTCACCAGGTCGAGCTAGCGGAGTGACCGCCGGATCAATGGTCTTATCACGACCTCCTTCTCTGCCTTACTATAACCCCATTCATCTCTTACGGGCTCTCTTGTAAACGCCTCCGCTTATTTATTTGTTCCAAAACAAACACACTTAAACCCTTACTTTACTACATCGCACCCTCTAACAACATCCCAAACCTGATAACTTTTATCTCTATCACCACAGTTTCCTTATCCTAACAACACTCCAACCCTAAAACTTAATTCTATCTCTACAGTCGCATTCTCCCAACCCTGATAACTTGCACCACTATCTCCACGGCCACATTATCCTAACACCCTAATATATTAAGTTATACCATATTGGCTATGGGAATGTCTTGCCCATCCAGCAAAGCCTAACACAAATAAAAAAACAAAATAACATTAGGACAGCCAAAGCATCCTAATCCTATTCCTAGTCCAATTTAACTTATTTTTAGTTTAATTCTATTGTGTTAAATTTCACTCTCACTCTATAAAATATCGATTTAAATTTATTTTTTAAATATGTATTAATTTACTAGCTATTACCGATTCTCACTTTACTACATCATACAAATGCATAAAACTGGTAAAACTTCTCCATGTCAATGACAAACATACACCCTACGTTTTGGGGTCTATATATTACAACAGACTGCCTGACTCATAAAATATAGATATGGAATATTATAGATATAAGAAAAAATTAAAGAGTATCATGATATATTAATGAATGAGAAATAATTAATACCTTCAAATTTAAAATAATAAAACCGCAACTTCAAAAATTTGTGATAATCTAATTAAATTAATAATATATGAGAGACGGAGCCTTCTCTCTAGGTGAACATAAAAAACTGGTGAAAATATATATTGTTGTTAATATTCCAACCCTAATAACTTTTATATCTATACCCACCCATTGTTGCATCTTATTTCCTTGTCTTTAAAGTCAACATGTCCTTTTTATAATTGAGGGATAATGCTATGTACAGAAGAGATTGACAGTTTTTTTAAAAAAAAAACCTTTTACTCTAGTCCTTGGTCATTTGGTGTTGAAGTCGACTATTTACTTTTGATACCCGTATTCTCGCTGATCAACTTTCAAGGTCGCTAATACCTAAATATAGTCTCTATATGGAAGTATCCTGCTGTAGTGGTTGAAATACCACAGGCTGGTGTAAAGAGAGGAGGGGGGAGTGTCAAAGCACTCCTTGGTTATGTAATATACACATTTATTATAATCCCTGATGTTGTAAGTAATACGCACAGTGCCAGTTTTTATTTAACGCCTAATTCAGGTTCATTGATTAACCTAATATTATTTGTTTGGATGACTAAATTCGTTTCCGAGTTGCTTCACCACTCTCTTAGTCCAGAAGATAGCGTGCGTAAAGGTGACTGACTAAAATCAAGCTTAAATGAGCTGATTTTTTTATGTCCTCCAAGAATATTTTTTCGGCATTGTTCATCTGTGGGGTATAGCTTGGCCCTAAGCTGTTAAACAAACAAACCAGTGGAGAGCGGCCATTTGCCATTTTCCGTCCATGTTGGTAGATTATGCGATTTTTATGATACTGAGTACAAAATTAGTAATAATCAAGTTGCTGTTGATTGGTCACTTGATAGATGACCACTTTAATTAGGAGAAATATTTGAATAACTAGCATGGTCTGTTTTATTTAACAGCTTATGTCCAAGCTATTTCTACTAACGAATTTTTACGATTAAATCTTATGGTTTATTTTCAGTAGGAAAACTGAAACTTCGAATGGAATTTAAATTAATTGTAATTTAAATTGTAAATTACAATTTACAATTTAGTTCATTATTTACATGAAAGGCCTGAAAAAATGTCACTCAAATCTGACTTTTGCCTGGTTTAAATACAACATCGCACACGGTACAACACTCTCCCCTACTAAGATTTAACGTAGAGAAATAATGAGTGAGATGTAATAAGGTAAGGTTTTGATACTACAATACTGTTTTATATTTAAAAGTCTAATAAGAGTGTATTATTTGTTTGTTTTGGGCAGGTACACAACATTGTTCTCTATCCGGACAGACACTCGTGGTGCAACGCGACGCCCATCGTACAGGTGGTGGGTCAGCCAGGATGCGAGCCAGTAGAAGTACAGAACAGTGTCTGTGTAGGAGCCTGCTTTAGCTACAGCATCCCCCGCTCCGAGCCACACTCACCTGGCGAGGTTGCGCCCTACTGTGACTCCTGTCAACCCTCCACTACATCATGGAAACAGGTCAAGTATCACTCTCGCACAACCCCTTCAACACCATTTAAATGTCAAGAAAGAAACTTAAGTTAAGTGTCACTGTGCCGGAATATACAGTCCACGTTACATAACAATACGATGTTGTTATGAGGATTCATAACAACGACCCTACCACTCCGAGCCCGTCAAAGTTCGTATTTTGGCATGCCCAGTGCCTCAGGTGGGGCAGGTTCCTAAACTGAGGAAGGGCCGATGCCGCCCTCTCAGCATTTTTTTTTGTAAATTTAATTCTAATTGAATAATTGTTTGTTCTTTAATTATGGGGTGTTCTGAAGAAAATATATAAACTTATTGATATTTATAAAACTAAATCTTGACTCTGGGATCCTAAACGGACTAAATAATGTAAATGCAATAATTGTTGTGTGTGAGTCCTTAGGGATGGAATACGAGTACAAAACAAACTCTCCTATATCATACTGCTATATTTTGACTCTTCCTTGAGTCATTTTCAAGCATCTATACCAATTAATTACAACATGTATCAAATCTTTTTCTGCTGTTTGAAAGTTCTTGGTTGGCGTTTTTTGACTAATCACCTATATAATTTAAATTTAAGTTAATCGATTTATAGAGGAATGCTTAATCAAATAAACTACAATTTTATTATTCTTTTCTTATTAGTTTATTTTCGTGAAGTAGTCGATTTATTCGTCAATTTTATGTCTCAAAACTAGAGTTTTTTTTGTAATCTACATGCAATACAGGAGAAAGAAGACTTTTCTCTTATTAAATTAATTAAAAATTGTCCTAGGTGATCAATGACACAAAACCGATTATCTGGGCTATCTATTATCCTATTGATAGTGATTTTTTTAATTCATACTGTCTCGAAAAACCAGACACTTACATCGAAGCCAAGTTAATCTACGATCAATACAATCGCCCAAGATTCGAAAAATCGACCTGTGTACAGGTGTGTCTCAAACTAGAGGACTGAAGATGTAAAATGTATTAGGAGAAAACGTATAATACGAAGAAGTTTTCATAATTAGTGCATTTCTGATCAATTTACAGATAAACTTTATTTTTAATGTGCCGGTTTTTCCATTTCTATACATGATGCCCCATATACGCTACATCAACCGCAAAGTTTCAGAGTTATTCGGTGGTTTTGGATAGTGTCACTGAGTAATGAAGGGAACTTTTAGGCATTCACCCAAGTTTAATTGATTTGACTAGACATTATGTTTGTTTGAGATCAAGGTAGACAAATTATAGGAAGGGGAATGTAACAAATAAAATGAAAATACATTGAAAGTAAGATCTGAAAACATAGCAAGGTTGTTCAAGTAGTAATTTCCTTTAATAGTTCACGGGCTTGTACTAGCTTTTAAGGCATTATCCAAGTCATTTTACTTCCCCCTTACAGTAAACAACTAACATTATTGTTATAAATGAACTATTTAGGTATAATACAGAAAAATTGACATCAATAGTTAAAGCCCCGAATGGTTGCAGCTAGAACAGTATCCTAGCAAAAAAAGAGAAGCGATGTAGAATATAGAAGTTATTAATAATTAGAGGATTAGGTCCAGCATGTATATTCTATTTTTTACGTAACCAATATAGTCAGTTGCACATGGCGTGTCCAGGGTAACATTTCAAGCCTTGCTTATTACAATTTTTTTGTAAGAACTTGGTTTCTATTGACGGCCTCCAATAATTGTATATTGTATATGACATTTGATTTAACTCTTCTATCCAGGGAATATAAAAATGTGGTGTTTAAATAGTAGTCTCTTCTAGAAAGCAGATTGACGCTATTAATCTTGACATGAGTAAAGCTTTCGACAAAGTGCATAATTCTTCTAAATAAACTTCTGACTCAATTCAAGTTCTCGATTCCTCTTTTGCTCTGGACTCACAGTTTCCTTTCCGAGCGCCCCTGCCGCGTTCGTATGTCCTCCTCGCTTTCCGATCCTTACCTGGCTTCCTCTGGCGTCCCCCAAGGTTCTATCCTTGGTCCTTTATTATTCCTTCTCTTCGTTAATGACATCGGTTCCTACTTAACAAGTGATTATTTGTTTTTTGCTGACGATTTTCGGATTTCTAGAACTATCCATGATTCCTCTTCCTGTCTTCTTCTCCAAAATGATTTGGTCACATTAGAAAAATGGGCTTGTACTAACAAAATGTTTTTTAATGTGTCTAAATCAAATGTAATTTCCTTATCCCGTACCACTAATAATGTTATTGTATTCCCTTATAAACTTAACAACTCTCCTCTGCCCCATACTAGCTCTATCCGAGACCTTGGAGTAATCTTAGACTCTAAATTATCCTTTAAGCCTCATGTTTCCTCAATAATTTCGTCAGCCTCTAGATCCCTGAGCGTAATCCTTAATGTCGGTCGTGGATTGTCTCTTGAATGTATTTTACTGCTCTATAAATCTCTGGTCCGTCCTATACTGGAATATGCTGTCCCAGTCTGGAACTGCTTCGGAGTGACCCTATCAAACCAGATCGAAGCTATCCAACGTCGTTTTATTCGCACCGTGTATCTTCGTTTTATGTATCGTCGTGTTTACTACTCGTACGAGTCGATGTGTAAACGTCTTGGTCTCGAGTTATTGAGCAGACGGCGAACAGCTTACGAGGTCCTGTTCCTGATCAAAGCGATCACTGGTGAAGTGTGTTGTGACGAGGTGCAGAAGAAGGTGGTCATTTTACCGGCTGGTCGTAGAGCTGGTCGCTGGCTGTATATTAGAGAACTCTCTTCCTTGTCTCCTCTCGTTCGCGTTGTTGCTGTCCTCAATTCCCTTCCCTTTCATACCTTAAACCCTTCAACTATACCAACGCATAATAGTCTTCGTCTTATCTTGGAGAAGCTAGTATTAAGTTAGAAGGCTAAATGTACAAATATGTTAACTTTTTAATTAATTTTTAATTTATTGTTGTGCTTGTTAATGTTTTCTATATTATATAGCCTTTATTTTTTGTTGTTATTTGATATTTTTGAAGCTTTATATTTATATTTTTATTGTTACTATTTTGTAATCTTAATTGTTTTATTTGTACCGAGCGCCCAACCCGTGGATATGCCGTCTTGGGGCTCGTTAAAAATAATTAAAATAAATAAATATTCGGTAAAGGCCGAAACAAAGCTGTTTAACTCTCCAAAGATTCCCGCCTTAAAAATCTAGAGTAAATACTATACAATGAACGTAATTTTGAATTTTAATAAAGGATATTAGCAGCGGCTTAGCTAGGGCATTGGGGGCCCTCCGCAAGAACTTTTTGGGGGCCCCTCACCAAAAAAAAAAGGATTTGCGTTGTAGAACTGAATGGGACCCCTTGACAATGGTATATAGAAGTATGATTGCAAGTTGTTAGATTTTATTATGCTCTTAAGGGGGCCCCCATCGACATTGGTACATTGGCTTTAGGGGTCCCCTGGCACCGGGGGCCCACCCGCGTTGCGGACCCGTGCTAGCCCATAATTACACCACTGGATATTAGTGTTTTTGTTTTTTTAATATAGTGTATAAGACAAAAGTATAAAGACGTCAGAGGGGAAAGTATATTGTTTTGATGTATGCTACAGCTAATATAGTCATAGTCTATTGCGTATCTTTGCGATTACTTATAGGTTCCGAGATAGATGTTAGTTAAATTCATGGGGTCAGAACACCATCCGGTACTTTTATGATCTCATAGAGTAAAACAAACCCAATCAAAATAGGCGGAAGCAACTTTTACCACCTATGTGATATCACCCGATCTACAAATTTGTGTTATTAAATTCAATTTAAATGTGTAATATTTGTGATATATGAACACAATAAGATAATCTGTCTTTATGGGCTTGTTTGAGCAGGTGAGCCTGAAGTGTAAGCCTGGTCAGTACGAGGATGACAAGTTCGAGAAGCGGGTAGAGATAATCGAAGGCTGTCATTGCAGCTCCTGCCTGAGACATGGTGGGCACGGTTCTTCCGATGCTTCAGGACATGCTGAAAGTCATCCTCAACCTCAGCTCATGGATCTCGTTTACAACTCTCAAAATCATTCTCACAAAGATCACCTCCATCTCGACACCAAAACTACCCACAGGTTTTTTTTTGTTTTTTTTTACTTTCCCTCGCCTATGGTAGGAAAATTTATGTGCTCACAGTTCACCCGATTTTTTTTCTGAGAGTTCAACTGAATTATCCGTTTTGGGTGTTTTTAAGACATCCTGAGTGATTTTCAGCATGACGTCTGCATGTGTATGTGTAGTATCAATGTAGCGCCGCAGTCAGTCCTTATACTTCTATAATAGTTGTGCCGCCCGGAAAATAAACATTTTCCGTCACCTTCAACTCAATTTGTTGAGTCAGCAAACATTTAAAAAAAAGCGTAAAAGAGTAGAAAATGGTCCGATCAAGTTATAATTTGGCACAAATGTACCTCTCTGTATGAAAAATAAATCCAACAAATTTAATTTTGATATAGGCCGTCATTTTAAATTGTTATTGATTTTTGAAACTTTGATGGTAATTAATAATAATACTGAAAGTATATATACTTTTTTGACTTAGGTATAGAATACCGTTGTTACCGGTAAAAAATAGGGAACAAGTATAAAAAACGGAAACGTTAAGATCATTGTGGAGAGTGAGGTTGAAGACATAGAATGGAGCATCAGTGATTTTTCTTAGGATCTTGGACTGGATGATTTGGAGACGACGGGAGTTGGAAGGTTTGGTGCTACCCCACACTTCCAGGCCGTAGGTCCACGCTGGTTTTAAGACTACATTATAAATTTTAAGCTTGTTATTAAGAGAAAGCTTGGACCTACGATCCAGAAGACGAAGCAGTAACTTGTATCGTCTTGTTATGTCAGTTCGTTTTGTTTTCGTGTGTTGTTGCCAAGTAAGACGTCTGTCAAGGATAAGGCCAAGGTATCGGACTGAATCGGATTGAGGAATAAGAGCTTGGTTAAGGATGACTGGAGGACAAGTGCTATGGCGAAGAGCAAAGGTGACGTGCACACTTTTCTGTTCATTTATTTTTATCCTCCATTTCCTTAGCCAAGGTTCTAGGAGAAGAAGGTGACTTTGTACATTATCAGATGCAGTTTGAGGATTCTTGTGTACAGAAAGGATAGCCTTGTCATCCGCGAAGGTGGCAAGAACCGACAATGGATGCTGTGGAATGTCGTGGGTATAGAGGGAGTAAAGGAGAGGTCCTAGGATACTACCCTGAGGTACACCAGCACTAACAGGGCAGATGGATGAAAAGGAGGATCCTAGACTTACACGGAAGTATCTATCTGAGAGGAAGGATTTAAGGATAAGATAATAAGTGAAGGGGAGGATGCCCTTGAGTTTCCAAAGCAGTCCAGCATGCCACACCCTATCAAAAGCTTGAGCTTCATCAAGGAAGACAGCTGAACAATACTTTTTCTTCTCAAGGGAGGAGGCAATTACATCGACGAGGCGATGACATTGCTGGATGGTGGAGTGACGGGAACGGAAACCAAATTGATGGTCAGGAAGGTATGGGCTAAGGATAGGAATCAGTCGGCGAAGGAGAAGTTTTTCAAGGATTTTGCCCATGACTGGGAGGAGGCTAATAGGTCGGTAGGAAGTAGGAAGGTGAGCAGGTTTGGATGGTTTTGGAATCATGAGAATGGTAGCAAATTTCCATTGAGTGGGAAAGTGGGTGGTTCTAAGAACAGAATTTAGGATATATGTGAGGAAAAGGATACCTTTTTTTGGGAGACGTTTGAGGACTTCAGAGGTAATAAGGTCATAACCTGGAGCTTTACGGCGTGGGAGGTGTTTAATAATGTATTTGATATCAGATGGGTTAAAAGCTTTGGGAGGAGGAGATAACTGAAGAGGAACAAGGAGATTATTGGTAACTAGATTAGCATGATCAAGGTCTATAATATTTGGATGAGGGGTAAAGAGTTTAGTTAGGTGTTGTGCAAAAACCTCAACTTTTTCAGAATCAGATTTTGCCCAGGAGTTATTAGGATTTTGGAGAGGAGATGGTATGTGTTTGTGGGATAGAAGTCTTCGAGTAGCGTTCCATAGTGATCTATCTCTGTCAGTGAGGTTTGAAGTAAAGCTAGCAAATTTTTCTTCTTTATAACGTCTAAGTAAGTTAGTTAGTCGTCTTCTAACAGTATTGTACGTTTGTTTGTCAGTGGGATACCTAGTTGCTTTCCAGCGGGCCCTAGCTCGTCTTTTATCCGTTATTAATGTTCGTATGTCGGTTGGTAAGTGGGATCTATTGTTGGGTCTGTTTGTGTCAGGTAAAGTCGAGTCCCAAACTGAGGTCTGAATAGCGTTTGTAAGTAATCTAACTGCCTCGTCAATGTCTGTTGCGGTTTTTAAGGATATATTAAGGTCTAGTTTTTGGTCAATTAATGTCTGAAAGTTGTCCCAGTCGACACGTCCGTTTATTAGTCTTGGTTTAGGAGGACGAATAGGAGGGTTCAGGTCGAGTGTGAGGAGGACTGGACAGTGATCTGAGGATAGGTCATCAAGAACTGAAGCAGTGGGATGAAGGTGAGCAATCGGAGTTGTTACGAAATAATCTAGGAGGTCAGGAAGTTTGTTTTGGTCTGAAGGGTAAAAGGTATACTGATTGGGAGAAAGGATTTGGTAATTGGTTAAGGATAATGCATTAAGGAGAGAAGCGCCTCTGGGATTACGTGCGCGGCAACCCCATTGGGGATGTTTTGCATTGTAATCCCCACCTGCGATGAATTTTGGGCCTAAGGACTGAAATAATGAAAGGAAATCTTGTTGGGAGACAGCTTGGCTAGGAGGACAATAGATGGAGGAAATGGTGTAGGTGAATGGCGATGTATTTAGAGATAAGGAAGTACATTGAATTGATTCCGTGCAAGTAGGAGTTAAAGGAGAATGGGATAAGGAATTACGTATTAGGATCGCACTACCCCCGTGTGCAGTGTCATCTGGGTGATCTGTTCTGTATGTTGTGTAATTTTTTATGTAAAAATGTGAACGTGTAGTGAAATGTGTTTCTGTGATGAGGGCAATGTCGATCCTTCTGTCTTGCAGTAAGATATCAAGTTCCTGCCCGTGTTGGGTAGCACCATTTGCGTTCCAAAGAAGTATAGTGAGAGATTGATGAGTTAAGGGGTTCACTGGAGTGGTTGCATAGCTGGAAGAAGAGATTGGATAAAAGTGGTGAAGGTTGTGAGTGCTGTTAGGAGAGGATTAACTATGGTACGGAGTTCTTGTAGGAAGGTTTGCAATGTGGCAGATATATCAGTTGAGGGAGATGGAGGAGGGATGTAAGTTGGTAGGCGTGGTCTTGGGGTTACACCTGAAGTGACAGCAGCATAACTAATATTTGATATTGAATTATTTGATGTTGTGGGATGATGTTCTGTAAGCGTTGTTTCCTTGGTAGTTTCCTTGGTGGAAGAGCGGGTGAGGGCTTTGTGATGGGTGCCTGGTTTATGTGGGATGGTTGTTGGAGAGTTGTTGAGTTTTGGTTTGGTTTTCTTAACCTTTTCTGCAACTCCTTGTGAACAGTACAGCCTCTGTAACTGGCTGGGTGTGCACCATTGCATAAAACGTATTTAGGTTGCTCCTCTGGACGCTTGGTACAGGCAGCAGTCAAGTGTGGTCCAGCACACTTAACACACCTTGGTGGGTGATTGCAGTAGCCTCTTGTATGGGAGTACGACTGACACTGTTTACATTGTACAATCTCTGTTCGCTTGTAAGGCTCTTCAACTTTGATTTTACAATGGAAAATCGTGGTTACACTGAAAATTTCTTTGTTATTTGGATTGGGCTCCAAATCAACAAAGAATAATGAAAGAGCCGAACTACCTTTTTTTACGTTGGTAACGTTCCTTACGCGGAATCCAAGCTCCTGCAGTTCATTTTTAATTACTTCAGGGGAAGTGGAGTGATGGAGGTGTCTTATTACGATTCTATAGGCTTTTTCTTCTTTGGGTTGGAAAGTGTGAAACACTACATTTCCTGCCTTAAGATTGCGGATGGCGTCAGGAGTTAAACAATGTACCGCGACGTCGTTAGAACGTGCTTTACAAGTGAAACCCCCTACTCCTAGGAGGCCTCTTAACTCCTGGACAAATAATGAAAAATTTGTGACGTTTTTCACGAATATAGGGGGTGGTTTAGGTATTGTTGTACTAGTGTTTACTTCTTTCTGTGACAGTATCCCGAAACGATTAGTCATTGAGAACTGGCATTGAGACGTATTTGTAGAAGGGTGGCCAGCTACACTTGAAGTCACTGCGGGTCTTGCAGAATTGTCTCCTGGCAAGGCGCTTAACATTGACGGTCCAGGCATAACTGGGCTGGACGGCCTTGATTCAGATGTAGAGGGGGAAGCAACGCGGGAGTTCGGTTGACTACCAGATACATTCTGCACCTTTCTAGGTTTGGAGGACGTAGTGTGCGATCTTCGCCTTTTCTTTCTCTGACCCATGTTTTGATTGTTAAATGTATAAACAAATTGTTTACCTCTGGAAGGCTGTGGGTTGACCTTGCCGATAACAGGCCTGCCGAGTGAACTCCGCCCGGACAGTTTCCACGTATTATTAACACTAATATACTAACTAACTATGTACAAATAACCGTATAAAAAAATAAAATAATGCACTTCTGACTTAATTAAAACGATAGCAATGAAGATAAAAATAAAATGTTCACTTTGTTAAAAAATAAAATGATAAAGATCGCTAGAACTATGAAAAAAGAGGTGTGAAAGCAAGAGCCGATGTTAACGCTTCGGACTCTGAAACCAAACTCCCATCAAAATCTCAAAATCGAATTTTCGCGCCTTCACAATACTTTCTCTTTATATGAAAGTAAAAAATCACTTAGTCTAAAGCAGTCATCCATCCAAGTACTGACCACGCCCAATGCTATTTCCTGCTGTTGCAAAGCAGCAGGAAGTGAGAAAAGGTTCCGAGGTATCCCTACCCAATTTTTTTAAATAAACATACGTCACTAACCCGATTTAGCTGGTCACTACATAGTCCACGGTAACGGCTTAGGTAAAGCCAAGATATGTATGCAGTATGCAAAGGCTCCTTACTTCCCCTACGCCCCTAGGTTCCAATAGATACAAGGCTCCAATAACCACATGGCCTTGCTTTGGTTGGCAACCTTATTCTGTTTCTGTTTAAAATCGGAATGATAGTGACTTATTTCTGTTTGTCTTTGTCGGAATAGGTTGTCTTTACTGCTAAAGAGGTTGAGTGAAGAAGAAGACAAAGGAAGCCTGGATCGTGACACCCTAACCCACGTCCTTTCCGAGATCAAATCTGAAGATGACCAGACTGTTGACGATAACCTCCTCACCGAAGACTCCAAGGAGGTAACTCGCTATATTTCACGTAAATATTGCATAACCGAAACTGAAGCTTTAGTGTGACCACACTCGTTATTCTTAACATTTAGGAAACCAATAATATGGGTAAAATGCTTACCCGCAAAACAATAATGCATTGCTGGTGAAGCATCCAGCACAAAATAAAGGCTTTTATAAGTTTGAAGTCCCAAGAATTTTTAAGCAAATGATACCATAATTCTAATAAGTGGGCTCACCACTTAAGAATTCCGTGAAGTTACCAGTGAAATGATTTTTCCATTACACTACAATCAGTTTTAAACCCTTACTTTTGAGTGATTTATTTCAACAACGGAGATTGTTGTGCGGTTCAGCATTTTACCACAGGCTCTACTTGTAGCCCAGTGCTTTATCTTGACTATTGTTTTTTTCAATATCTCATTATGTTTCAGTCTGAAGAGAAAGTAGATCATGTGGCTGTAGACATTGTGAAACTGCGTCACATCCTTGGCCGAGTCAATACCCACCATCGTCACCTCCACGCTGCCTCTCCTCCTCAGGTATATACTTTAGTCTCAGTCATAACTAATCTAATCTTTCTTAAAACCTAACCTTTCTTAAAATATCTATAACTATAGGATTCCCGTGCTCCACTACACAACGTTATGCTAAATGTATTGATTATTATTATTATTTAGATTAATAAACTAACGATATAAACCTAAAAAAATTGTTAAAATTAGGGAAAAGCGCATTGTAATTAGACTGTAAAAAGAAATTCTAGCTGATACTTATTTTGTTCATCTTTCTCGTTTTGGACTCCCAAGGCTATCAGGGGAACTGATTCTTGAGCAAGCCACATAAATTTAGCAGCAGGATAAGCAGTTCTTACTCTGACCAACAGAAGCCTTAATTGATTTGGAAAATTCCCTAATCAGTAATTGATTACTACAAAAGGAGAAGCCTTGATTAAGATTTAAATTTGCAAGAGCAGGGGTTTTGTACCTCTAAAGGTCTTTAATATACGTACCACCAAATTCTCCTATATACTTCCTTTTTTTCTCTCTACCCTGGGATTTAATTGGAAATATGTATCTCTAATAAAATGGGCGTCATCCCCCAGATGGAGAGGGGAGCCCCAGATCCCATACCAGTGCCCACTTGCATTGTTTGTCATGGAGATTTGTTCTCTAGTTTTAATTCTATATGCACATTTACAACATAAAACCACAACAATAACAACTAAGGCTTACTTGTTGCAGGAGAAGGAGCCAACTCTAGATGTGGAATCTCATCACTTAAAGCCGGCTTTGCCCGGATCAGAGATTTCCTATTTGCCTGACCAGGAAGCACCTCACCCTGAGGAACAAGACCATGCACCAGCTGCACTCATCTAAACCACCTACTCTATGCACCAGCTCAACTTCTCGGAACCATCTACTTTCTCCATGTTTCGCATCAATACCAGTTTTTAATCAGACAAAAGAGTGTTTAGCAACTTTGCTAGTTACCTCCTAAAATGTGAATTGTAACTTTTCCAAGACCAAAAAGCCATTCAAAAACAATATTGAAACCCTGTCAGACTCTCAGCAGTAAATAACAGTTTAGATTTAGATAGACTGTTTTAAATAAATATTTTTATTGGTTTTCATTGAATGACAATAATATAGCCAAAAATTAGTTCGACAACTATAGTACAGCAAATAAATATAAATACTCAATTTATAGATTGACAACGGCTTTATTAAATTATCTATGCTCTTTGCATCTAATATAAAGTTTATCGCCTAACTCATACATTATTGATCCTTGCATCTTTCTTTCTCTTATCCTTATAAGTAAAGCTCTATATTTTTATTTCCCGCATAAATTCCATATCTTTATCCTTTATTTCCTAAATTAACACCAGGTTCATTTTTCAAAATCAATAATTTATCAAGTTCATTTTTCTCTTCTTTTGAAATTAATTATTGTAAACATGAAGTGGCAGTATAATAATTTCAAAAATTTGATCTGTTATGCGATTAATTGTAACACCCCTTTTGCAGGGAAATTATATTTCAAATAATCATAATTAATTTGTCCAGTTAAAGAAATCAATACCAATAGTTTCTGGTCTGTAAAACAACTAGTCTAAAAAAAAAATTCTTTCATCTTCAAAAATATATTTCATTTGTAGCAACTTTTACAGTTTAGACTACTCAAACCTTACTCTATAGTTTCAGTGTATTTAATACTTTAATAACAAAAATAATATTAAAATATATGTAGTATTGTTAATTCTTAAGAGTCTATTAATAATCGTTTTTACAAATGAATAAATTAACATTGAATTTTTAAAACTTAAGTATATATATTTGTATAGTTTTATAATTATTAATATTGAAATAAATGTTGTAGAAAGATTAATTGAAATGAAGAAGCAAGACGCAGTTGAAATAACAATCTTATTTGTTGTATTTCTGTGTAATTAATGTTAATTCTAATCCAATTAAGTTTTAGATTTAGAAATAATGTAAATAAAAAGTTTAATAATTCTGTCATATAAATAAGTATTATTAATAATTTAATTTAAAATAAATTTTAAAATAATTAGTTGTAACAAGTTAAACATTTCTTAAAACAGAGTGTGGCAAAGAAACTTGCTTTTTTCAAAGGTTAAAAAAAAAAAAAAATCAAGATAAAATGGTGGTTTTTATTGCTGGTAGTAATGAAACATGGGAAGTTTAAAGTTAAATAGTTTAAAAAATAATATATTTTAAGTGACAACTGTTGGTGCCGTTGCAGTGATTTAACTGTATTCTGTTAACTCTCTCCACCTTAGAAACTGTTTTAAACAAGAACCAGCAAAAGAAAGTTGGCAGAATTCAGTTAAATCACTGCATCGGTATCAACAGTAGTCATTTAAAAGATAATATTTTTAAAATTAGTTAATTTCAAACTTCCAATGTTATATTTATTACTAGAAAAAACAACTAGCATTTTATCTTAAATAGTTTTTTATTTTTTATCTTTGAAAAAAAAAAGTTTCTAAGTCGTACCCTCTACTTGCTCACTTAAATCAAATAATTAAACAAAATCACAATTAATTAAAATTAAACTTTGAGAGGTGAGTCTAGTTATTAGATAAAACCTGAGTTAATTATATACTGCTCAATTTACTGATAACCTCGGTTTTGTTGTTTCAAGGATACAGTATTCTATGGAAACATCCACTCTAACCTCTGTCAGCTCAACTATGTTTCTATTTATTTCAATTTAAGAAAACGGTACATCTAATGTCAAATGTTACCTTAAAAGATATGTTTGTTTTTTTTAAATTGATTCAAAAATAAAATAAGAGTGCCTTGAAGAAAAATAATTATTTGTAGAGATAAAATAATAATAAATATATATTTAGCTGTTAAGCAGAGAATCTTTCCAAACACCTGATGACGTATAGTCAAAATTAACTCTTACCTAAAACATTGAACTTAATGTACCTAACTTGGAGCAGAGATTTTTTCATCAATCCTCATGTTATTCATCACTTCATCAGTTAAAATACTCTTTTAACCGGTGCACTTGTGCCAGGGAGAAACGCAAGGCAGTTTAGTTTAGTAATACTTTACAAGAAATAAATTATTTACAAAGATTGAAAAATCTCCAACTCATTACATATTGCAAAAATTATTTGAATGTTACCCAGATCTTCTTGTTAATGTCCGAACAATTTTTGGAAAAGTCAAAACGCCTCCGAAGGCATTAAACAAGCAACTGTTCCTTTCAAAACGACATATATGGCCACCCTACTCTATAACAATTCCAATCAGACGTGGTTTGTAGAAAGCTTCACAACTTGTACTTCTAGGGCCAGATAAACAGTAAATCTCAGAAGATCAACCGGACGACAAATTCAGTAAATACACCACAAGATCAAGTTTCTCTCTACTTAACGTCACCGCTTTATTAGGTGTTAAATCTAATAAACTTATTGAAAAAAAAAAAAAGCTTGGAAGGATTCTCCCCCCTGTAATAATAATTAAAAGGCTGTGTTTTATGTAAGGTACTTTAAGGATTGTTGATTTGTTTAGTACATTTATTATGAGGCTCAGATATATATTGAATAGAGATTTAAACTAACCGGAGGTAAGGTCAGGTAAACTAAACATTTATTTTTCATCGTTGTTTCATACTTATCAGCTATAGCTATAAGTGGTAAATAGTGGAGAGCCCTAGCCCAACCATGTCGACATAATCTAACACATTTTTCCTGGCTTACATTAAGATGTTATTTCAAATTTTGAGTTTCTGACCACCTACGGTAGTTCCAAATCTTATACATTAATTTTGTTTAATTAACTTTGTAACTAGGTAGTTTTAATTATATATTTTTTCTTTTTTAAATATAGTTTATATTTTGTTGTTGGTTAGTATCTTAATAAATAGAATAATTATAAATGAAATAATAAATTCAAGTATGATAAGGATGTTGATAATTTTTTTTTTATTAAATGTTAAAAAAATGAAATCTGATTTTTTTTTTTTTTTTTTTTTTCAATTTTTACCCCATAAAAATTACAAGGGTTGATAAAAAAGACAATTGAACAACACTTTTTTGGTTCCGAGTGGTGGGACTTGACAACAAAAGACTGCCACTACTATCATAACCACAATCATCATCATGTACATCGTGAACTTTACGAGGTTGAAAATTATTTAATTGATAACATTATTTGCAAACCTTACCATGGGCGGGGCACTTACTACACCCATATCAATGTTGAATTTTTGGACTAGTAAACCTATTCAGAACTTGAGGGGTGTGCCTCAGATGGCCTCTTATAAGCCCTATTAGTAGAACGCTTAACTTTTTTCCTCCATATTACAGTACAAAATTAATTTTTGTTCCACCCTTAATTCCTTTGAATTGTTCATTAATATTTTGATTTACCTTAAATTAATTCTATAACTCTCAGCTGAAGGTTATCAATACATCCTTGATCTCTTATAAATCCATCTTCTTAAATGTGCTTGAAATACACACTTAGATACGAGGCAGTCCTCAGCAATGTTACAAAACTACCAAACATATGTCCCTTAACCCTATGACATTTGAAAAAACTATCTTTCAATCACCGGCTTCATAAATAGTTCACAATAAATCAGTTTTGTCTTAACCTAGCTATCAAATTTAAAAGTATTAAAATCAACCACTCCTTCATCTTCATCATGGAGTAAATACTGGACACTACAATTTATATTTAAGAGTTCGATGTCATGCCAAAGTGTTCGAACATGCTACTCTACAGAACATGCTACAGTGTCAGTGTGTTGCTCTGTCTACAATTGTTGAGTATCATCATATCTTAAAAACTAATCATTTGATTTTAATGAAATTTGGGAGGAAGGTCATAATTAGTCCATTGTTGGACCCATATAAGTTTCAAAATTTTAGTTTTTCAACATTCACTCAAAGGTTTTTTTTAAGTAACACCTACTTCTTTAAAAGTACTCATCTGAATTTTGAGCCTACAGATGACACCATAATAACTTCCACCATCTATGATCATTAAAAGTCGATACTTTTATTTACGTAAAATATTGATACAATTTTGACAGATTTAAAAAAAGGAGCAATAACAAATAAAGCAGTCAGTAATGGGGTGTAAAGTACGCTAGAGAGCTAGGTGCCACACTAATAGATAGACAATTTTGTGATGGTGAATCAAACTGCTAAGTTAAACTGCTGAGCTAAGTTAATGTTTTCTCTTGAAATAATAAAACATAACACTGGCTGTACACAAATTATAATAAAATAAAGTATTTATAATTATTTAATTTAAACTAAACAGTAAAGATAACACATAATAAACATTTATTTTTCCAGATAGGAAACATTAATTTACAAAATTGTTATATCTAAAGGTAAACATCATCTATAAGATAAATAATACAATACTTCCATTCACGCAAGTTTCCATATCATATTTACATAATGCAAAATTACAATTGGAAATGCACAAATTTAATAATAGAAATAATTGAAAGGAGCATAACGAGCTTCATAATTTTAACAAAATATGCACCTTGTAGGACTGCCAGCACAATGACAACTTGAGTAAAAGCTGACGCATTAAGTTCAAAAGTAAAAAAAGACAAAATTTCAACTAAATCACAGGTAAATGTTGCTGACAGGCAGACAGAAAAGATGCATATTTGATTGTTGAATATAAGCTCGCTTCAATTAACAATAATTACCCTCAATTTAAAAATAAAGCAATGTAATTATAATATATGAAAACTATCAAGAAAACAAGAAATACTTGCTCATACAATTAGACTAATGAACGAGAGTATCAAACTTAAAATGAAAGGTTGAATCAATAAATTTTGTCATTAGCTCTCAGTGGCATTGTCTGTTTGCCAAAGAGACTGCACACACAAACCCTCATGCTTTGACATCACATTTATCACTTGTTTTGTATTTTAGTCGTCTCAATCAAACAACTATTTTATTAATCTTACTGCATTTATATAATGCAAGGTAAAGCAATACAACGGCAAAAATCACCGAATAGTGTTTTAATCACCTTAAAAATCACCGAATAGTGAGTCTGTATCGATACCACATAAAAGAGATTCAACAACTGACTGACTGTCTGTATCCTGAGAGGTTGTTTCTTGAACTCTTACCTCCACTTTATCAGATCTGGGTCGTTTTGATGAGGTGGGTACATTTTGAAAATTAACTATATCGTTGGATTGCCGAACTTGGAATGAAGGGCCGACATCACGTTTGGAGAAGGCTGGTTTAAAAGCTAAATCCGGGCTTAAGGAATCATTACGTTTTAAAGGTCTGCAAACAGGAGAGAGATTAATCGAAGACCTCACTAATGAAGGACTACTACAACTTGAAGGGAACATAGATTCCCCAGGACTTCTAGACAGCATATTAAAAGGCCTGTCAGTCGAAGAAAAGCTTCTGTTTGAAAAAGAAGGTTGTCTAAGAGTGGAATTTGATAAAGGTGAAAAGGAAGCTGTTGAAAATAGCTGTCTGTCTGCCTGAATTTTCTGGTGGCAGGGCTGGGGAGCTGGCGATGTCAGCAACTTCTGCCAACATTGCAGGAACTTTATACAGTCTGGCTCTGTTAACGGCTTCATGTTGGTAACTCTAATGTCATTACCTTTTAACAATAAAAATAATATATTGAACAACTCTGTGTGAAAAAAAATCTTGAAACAGATACTACTTGACAAACTCTCTTCAGTCAAGATAAAGCACATGGTGTTCTGAGTTCAGCCAGTGGTAAGATGCTAAACCATGAATTGCTGGTGAAACAAACATTTCAAAATTATAGGTCTTAACAGTAATGAAACCTTTTGTAATGATTAAAAATCTCCTACATGGGAAGTCAAGGTTTTTTCTCCCTACTTGTGACTGGGCATACTTTTAACCCATTAATGCTTAGAATCTATACAGGGACCATCCAAAATTTTAGTTAAAACTCTTAATTTTGTGCTCTTTTTCACCAGCAATGGTCCAGTATTTTGCCCAAGACTCTCGACTCCCTCAAGACCCCTTGACTATAAGCATTAATTAGGATTACCTTTAGTAGGAGAGTAGAGGGAAGCAATGTTGTTGGTAGTGATATTCAGGTAGTGCCTGGTGGAGGAGTGACCAGCACACAGCACTCCCACATTCAGTAGTACTATCACTGTGCCAACGACCAAGTCCTCACCTAGTTGCTCCCAAACATCTCGGTGGACAGCCCCCACCATCTCACCTGCAACATAAAAGTTGAGCATTTACTTTTGTAGCATCTACACTGGAAATGTAGAGGCCCGTGGTTTAAGTCCCGGCGCTGGAGTCTATTTTTCTCTGTCTGTCTCTCGGTGTTAATAATAACATTAACCAAAAACTTAAAAATTAATAACTAGTGGCACTTTTATAAAAACCATAAATAAATAATATGGTGAATTAAAGAAAGTTGAAGGTAATTATAAATATAAATGGTTTAGCCAACACAAGTATTTGCTACAATAAGTAAAAATGCAGAAGCTTTACAAACCTGAGGTGTCCGAGAGGTAAAGACAGGGATCAGGGGCAGAGGTGTCCACAGCCTGAATCAGAAGAGCAAGAAAAGGCACTTTAAGTGCTCTGGTTTGTTTGGCTCTACTGCTGACTGATGCCACATTAAGACGTCTAAGCAGAGCCTTACCATTGGCACCCAAGTCTCTCAAGAGTTCAGCCCATGCAGGACTCTCCAAGCTATGAGGTCCCTCCCGTGACAGCATTTCCTCCTCCTTCACAATACCAGAAAACTCCATTAGTACAAAATAATACTAACCCATAAAATAAACCTGCTGTTTAGATGTATGAGTCAATGACAAGTTGATTGCTGATCGTATTGGTAAATAGTGTGTGTGCCAAGTTTCAGTTTGATTGGATAACAAGAAAGCAGTTAATTAGTTCTAAAAAGATTATGAGGGCAGCCAGTCTCAAACACACAAAAGCGAAACTAATATGTGTAAGGTTTTAAAAAATAACAAAAATAAGCACACTTTCGGTGGGCAAAGGAAATAAAATTAAACATTATCCAAACATCTTCGCCATTCTAAACTGAGAGTGAAGCCTAGTCCACACCAGTAGACATCTTGTGCGATTTTGGTCTCAGAGACGGTATTTGTCTATAGACATCGGCTAGACAATCGGCGTCTACGGTCACGTTGCTAGACCAAAAATCGCATGACTATGGTTTTCCATTCCAAATGGTAGACACGGTGCAACGGTTGACTCGTTGCGCAACGTGTCTACAATGTGGACGCTAGACCGAGACAATAGACGGTCTCAGAAGACGTCTATAGACATGTTGTGCAATGTGTCTACTAGTGTGGACGCTAGACCGAGACAATAGACGGTCTCAGAAGACATGTTGTGCAACGTGTCTACTAGTGTGGACTAGGCTTTATAGTCATCTGACTCAAGGCAATAAACAAATATGAACAAATATATTATGAGGTTTTTATTACATTATGTGGCCCCTCTCCTTTAAGTTCATTTTCAAGCTCATTAAGGAAATCTTCTGTAGCAATCAGAGATGAGTTTCCTTGCTGTAAAACATTATAAACACAACAAAGTAAAATTTTAGAAACATACTCACATATTTACATGAAAATCTATTAGTGGGTTTGAATTTAAATAAGAAAGCAGAAATCTTTCATAAAATATTGATTTGAAGGATAAAAGGGGAGAGATAAAGTTTTATCAAGGCAAACCATGATCTGTATAAGGAAAAGTGGATTATTTAAGAAAAATACTAATCCAGGAGCTTTCTTAGATTGGGTCATGGACACGTTAGAGTGGCCCGCTCTTAGACGTCCGTTTTAGAGGCTTTTTCGGGGGCGTGTATCTTTTTTCCTATTCACTTTAAAAAAAAAACAAAAAAACTATTTTTGTCTAGCTTCTTCTGCAATTTTGGTTAAATACTTTTTTTTTTTTATAAAAAGTAAAATTAAAATTTTAAAATCTATTTAGAAGCCCCATTCTCTGCCCCATATAAAGCTAGCAGCTGTTTGGACGTGATTGAAGCACAGACAATCAGACACAAAATTTTCTGAACTTAAATTTGTTATCAGGACTACTCATTTAGTGTAAATACAAAATTTGAGCCCAATCGGATAAATGTACGTACTATGGTCTTCTCTTGTACCTGAACCAATACGCCAAAATGTGGTTTTCGGGGGGATTTAAAATTTACTTGCATTAAAACGGAAAGTAATTAAATGATAATTAATCAAAATTTAATCTAAATTAAATTTCATATATAAATATATATTTTAAGTAGAAAGGGTAGCAGATTAAAATCATAAATAAAATTTCAATTTAAATATTAATTTTATTAAAAAACCCTTTTTTTTTAAACTTTTCACAGGCAGCTCTTTGACTGACAAATATATACATACGAACATTAGGACTTACTTTTTTTTTTTTTTTTTTTAAATCTCTCTACTTGGAGGAAGACTAAAATATTCTCAATAAAATTGATTAAATTATACTTTTTTTAAAAAAATAAAATATTATAAATTGAACCTTTTGTACATGTAACATGGATCATAGGAATTAATAAAATGTTTCTTAGAAATGTGACTAGCTTGATTTAATTTCTAACCTCGTCTCACCAATAAAGATCCAATCACCATGTGGTGATCATAGTCAAAGTTTAATAAATTTGGTTAAAAAAATTAAATTCAAATAAAGAATTTCTTAAACAGCTTTAACAAGCAGAATATCTTTTCATCAATCTCTTGACTTAATTCAAAGTAATAATAAAAAAAAAATAATACGTAATTTGCGTCCCTTGGTTGTCCTACATGTGGTGCAGAGTGCAGCCGAAGATCCAAGTCCATGCAATTGCAGAAAATCTCGAAGATTCTAGAAAATGCAACGTCCAACGACGAATTCAATTTACAGATGTCGAGAGTTAATTTTGGTTGACAAACCAAAGAAGATCATGTTGAAAAATGAACATTGTTGAAGCCTCTAGAGTATTTTATATTTAGGTATGTCAAAATGTTAAGTTGACATGACAGTTGTTATATTAATGTTTGTACAGTTGATTAAAGCAGAGTGTGCGTAGGCGTGAGACGTATCGTTTTTGTGCTTCCGTTATACCTATATCTATTTAAGTACTACATTTATTTTAACAGATTATGAGACTTAAGTGCGACTAAGATCTCGCTAAAATTCGGTGCGATCTAATTGTGCGTTGCGCGAGTTGAGCATTTGTTTGTTATGGATATAGGCAAGCTTATAGACGTTAAACTGAAGGGTCAGTCGAATTGGGTAGACTGGAAGGCTGACGTTTTGACTCTTTTAAGGTACAAGGATGCTCATGGAGTGATCGACGGTACCCTTAAAAGACCCGATCCAGTCCCGACCACGGCTACGCCTGAAGTAATAGGCCAGTATGAAAAAAAATTGGCGAAGTTTAACAAGTCTGATACGTGCGCGATTTTAATAATACGTTCAACTTTGACAACTGAAGTTCGTTTGCTTATTCGTATGTGTCCTGATGACGCGAAGTCAATCTGGAATGAATTATGCAATCATTTCGAGAAGAAGAGTGACGTCCGTTTGTGTAAGTTAAATCAGGAATTTTATAAAGCCCGTCAGTTGCCCTCGGAATCTATTACAGTTTTTGCTGCGAAAGTACGGACTTTGTGGGCAGAATTGCAACGTGAGTTTCAGATAGAGTTAAAAATTCAGTTGTCTGAAATTCTGTTAATAAATAAAATATTATCTGAACTGCCAGGTGAATATGCGGAGTTTCAAACAACGTGGGACGGCACAGTCAAAGAAAATCGAACAATTGAAGAATTAATCAATAGGTTAGAGCTGAGAGACGCTCGTTCTCAAGGTGTTAGAGAAGAAACAGCTTCAGGTGAATGTTTGGAATCAGTGTTCCTTAATAAAGCTGGTAGCTCTAACAAGAGAGAAGAGCCAGTGAAGACTTCGAGGAATTTTAAAGGGCGTTGTTTTAAATGTAACAAGTTTGCTGGACATCTAGCAAGGGAATGCCCGGAGTCTGGTGATCGTGGGAAGGCCTGTCAAAATAATAATAATGTAAATAATAAAAGTTTGCATTCCGAAAAAATTAAGAAACACGAAAATCTCTATGCTGTCACTAATTTGATGAGTCAGTTGACAGATACTGACGTGTGGATTAAGGATGACGGCGCAACAGATCACATGACGAATTCCAACGATTTTTTTAAAACTTATGAAGCTTTTAGAGAACCGGTACCTATACTAGTTGGTGACAGTACATCGAACCTGTTTGCATTCGGTCGTGGTAATATAGACGTCAAGTCTAAAGTGAACGGTAGAGTGCTTACGTTCTCCGATGTCCTCTACGTTCCTGGTCTTGTTAGAAATTGTTTTTTTCGAAACTCCAGTTTCTGCTGTTGCTGCTAAGAAGAGTTGTCCACTTGAAGGAAAACCGTTAAGCGTCAGAGTTTGGCACGAGCGACTTGGACACCAGGGTTTGACACACGTTAAGCAATTTTTAAATCTTAGAAATATTAAATTTATAAACGAAAAATTCTTCTGTGAGGCTTGCGTCGTAGGAAAACAAGCTAGAAGAAGTTTTAAGTCTAGACTGGTTCGAGCTACGGTTACTGGTGAAACAATCCATTCGGATTTATGTGAACCAGGAGATGTGTCTCTGGGAGGCAGTAAATATTTCTTAGTGTTAAAAGATGACTTTTCCCGATATCGAGAAGTTTTCTTCTTGAAGAATAAGTCAGATGCTTTCGGAGCTATTCAAACATTTCTCCAAAGATCTAAACAAGACGGAATCAAAATTAAGGAGTTACTAACGGACGGAGGAGGAGAATTTAATAACCAAGCTGTGAAGAAGATGTTGAACGAATGTGGGATACGGTTACGCATTGTGATGCCTTACACACACGAGCAGAATGGTGCTGCTGAGCGGGAAAACAGGACACTCATGGAAATGGCACGCACCCTGTTAAAATCTGCTAGTCTACCAAATAATCTGTGGGCTGAAGCTGTGTCGACGGCTGCGTATATCCTTAATCACACCGGGAAGAGTAGTACGGCGAATAAAACACCGTATGAAGTGTGGTTCAATAAAGTTCCATCTATAAATCATTTGAAAACTTTTGGATCCATATGTTATGTACATGTTCCGGCCAGTAGAAGAAGGAAACTCGATGGTAAATCATTGAAAGGTTTGCTTGTAGGATACAGTGGCTACGATGGTTATCGAGTCTATCTACCAGCAAAAAGAGATGTAGTCCTTTCAACGAATGTGATTTTTGACGAGAAAACTTCTGAAATAAACAAGGTCACGTCGAAAAGTCAGAGCACAGAACCAACAGAGCTGATACTTGACAAAAGGAGTACTATTATCGATGCTGTCATGGAAGATGAAGTTGAGGATAATTTGTCTATGAATGGTCATCAGTTTGAGGAGGCTCTCGATATTGACCCTGTTTTGAGTCCTTCCCGGTATAATCTTCGACCAAGAGGTGATCTTAGACCTCCAATACGGTACGATGATTATGAAATGATGAGGAATATGTGTGCTTCCGCTGACATCATTGAACCGGAAACTTATCGCGATGCGGTTAGTTCAGAAGAGAATGTCCAGTGGCAGGAGGCAATGGAAGCTGAAATTACATCCTTGAAGAACAATAACTCGTGGAAGTTAGTAGAGTTACCGAAGGAGAAAAAGGCTATTAACTGTCGGTGGGTGTTTCGAGTCAAAAAGCGTCCAGACGGAACTGTTGATCGTTTCAAAGCCAGATTGGTTGCGAAAGGTTATACACAGGTTTCTGGTATTGACTACAGTGAAACATTCAGCCCAGTAGTGAGGTATGACAGTATTAGAGCTCTTTTAGCACTTGCAGCACGTGACGGGATGCATTTGTGTCAATTGGATGTAGAGACAGCTTTCCTGTATGGACATTTGGACGAAGAAATTTACATGCACCAGCCGGAAGGATTTAGCGATGGAACTACCCGTGTATGTAAATTGGTGAAAAGTCTTTATGGTTTGAAACAGGCACCCAGGTGCTGGAATAAAAGATTTTCGGATTTTCTTCGGCGCTATGGACTGAAAGAAAGCGATGGGGATCCATGCCTGTTTGTGCGAGTCAAACCTAATCACAAATTGATTGTTGGCATCTACGTTGATGATGGGATTGTTGCTGCAGAAGACAAGAGTGATCTTGACAATTTCTTGAAGGAATTATCTAATGAGTTCAAAATGAGATCTGGGCCACTGGAACATTATCTTGGCATTGAAATCGAGCATTACCAGGATGGTTCTGTATTTATAAATCAGAAGAACTATGCTCAAAGAATTGTGAAAAAGTTTCGTCAAGAAAACGGTCGATCAGCAACTGTG
>KZ651128.1:1906349-1939266 GCA_001010745.2 Gerris buenoi
GGCAATTTTGGGTGTATTTTGATTTATTTGACCAATAAGGAAAGCGAAATTTAAAAATTTATTCATATATTCGTAATCTGCTATTCAGCAGCTTTCATTTGATACCCCACTCGAAAATTAAAAAAAATCTAAATTTTTGACTTTACCGCATTTTTTCGAATTGCGCATGCGCATATTAAATTTTTAACTTTTGTGTATATGTCCTGTGTTTGGGCCCGGAAGTTACGCCAGTGTTTCAAATTTCAGCATTTTAGCTTAAACGGTTCGGACGCTATGAACCAAAGAGCGACGGACAGACAGACACATCACCCTCGGCATAAGGGTTTTGAGAAGTATCTACAAAACCCTAAAAACCTTTTTTTTTTAAACTTTTCACAGGCAGCTCTTTGACTGACAAATATATACATACGAACATTAGGACTTACTTTTTTTTTTTTTTTTTAAATCTCTCTACTTGGAGGAAGACTAAAATATTCTCAATAAAATTGATTAAATTACACTTTTTTTAAAAAAATAAAATAAATTAAATAAAATCATGGTTGATTATAAATTGAACCTTTTGTACATGTAACATGGATCATAGGAATTAATAAAATGTTTCTTAGAAATGTGACTAGCTTGATTTAATTTCTAACCTCGTCTCACCAATAAAGATCCAATCACCATGTGGTGATCATAGTCAAAGTTTAATAAATTTGGTTAAAAAAATTAAATTCAAATAAAGAATTTCTTAAACAGCTTTAACAAGCAGAATATCTTTTCATCAATCTCTTGACTTAATTCAAAGTAATAATAAAAAAAAATTAATAGGTAATTTGCATCCCTTGGTTGTCCTACATGTGGTGCAGAGTGCAGCCGAAGATCCAAGTCCATGCAATTGCAGAAAATCTCGAAGATTCTAGAAAATGCGATGTCCAACGACGAATTCAATTTATAGATGTCGAGAGTTAATTTTGGTTGACAAACCAAAGAAGATCACAGCTCAAAATGGATCCCACCATAAAGATCGTAGCTCAAAAATGGATCTCACAATAAAGATCGCAGCTCAAAAATGGATCTCACCATAAAGATCGCAGCTCAAAAATGGATCTCACCATAAAGATCACAGCTCAAAAATGGATCTCACCATAAAGCCCTATAATAGAATAGCATGGATTAGCTATTTTTACTAATTTGACCAAACTAAAGAAAATCTAAAAAATTAAAAATTCAACTTACGTCTTCACAACGGTACGGAAGTGTTCATCCAAAAGGAGAAGAATAAAATTTAAATTGACTAAACAAAAGGCATCCTCGCCTTACTACGAGACTAAAAAAAACTTAAGACTCCACGAGTCTAAAAATGGCTACTCAAGCACATATTGTTGGCTGTGGACGGATACGTCCCGGAAGAAAAAGCAGTCTGTCTCGATGAGCAACCCAGGAACGTATGAGTGAAGAGTGGGTGGATTCTCGCTAAAGTTCATCCCTTATCTAAGATTTCTCAGAAGAACCAACCTACCGGAAGTAATTTATCAACGATGAAAATTTGTTGAATGAACGAACAATTATCAATCGATGTCCAAAATAAACTATTCAATAAAAAAAATAATCTTGACTTAATTTAATTATCTCCTCCATTCAAGAACGTACGAAATAATCTAATTATATAAGATATCGAAAACGTGACGTCACAAACACACCTACATCAAACCGTAACATGACCTTTCACAACTATTACGTCACCAAAGGAACAGCTGATTCAAAACAAAACATATCCTACCTAAACTCGAATAAAAATTTCAACCATGAAATTATTTTTTACATAAATTAATTAAATTTAACATTTATTTAAAATTAAATATGTAGCTAAACTGATATGCTACAGTACAGACACCACTCCAATCTTTAAGATAAGAAGTAAGCCCTGATTATGGATAACTAAATTGGTTGTAACTGGTTTGCATTAAACATTACCTATTAGAGTTTTTCAACAATGAACTGACAGATTCTATGCATTATTCTTTACCATGGAATAGAATATTGAACTAGATAACAACTTACTCTCTGAGGTAGTAAACCAGCCGGACCAGGAAACTTCCTTGCTCTACCACTTTCCCTAGGTAGAACTGTTGCCACTGACCGGCTCTCTCTCACTAAAACAATTTCAAATACACGAAGAAAAATAAATTAGCACTAACGAATTAATAACTTAGAAACTAAAATCATAACAAGCTGCTAAAAATGTTAGTAATGCATTTGCTTTATTTTAATAACCCAACAGATTCACTTAGAGAAGAGGATGAAGTCAAATTCTGAACTACGGGGTGAATACTAAAGGCTGTATAAGACAATGTATAGCCACATAGCCAACGATCTCCAGAAGCAATTTGGATGGAATGTCATTGCCCAACCTCCCTATAGTCCAGACTTAGCACCCAGAGACTGCTACTTGTTTCCATGTTAGATCATTTGCAGTGGCAGTGCTAGGCCTGTGCAAGCTGTGCGTCGCACAGGGCCCCTGCTGCATTAGGAAAGTGTGTAATAAGAGCCTCCTCCAGACCCCCTGGTTTAGGGCCCCGCAATGGCTAGCACTGCTACTGATCATTTGTGTTGTCTTGTGTGTTGCTAGAAGACTTGAGAACACGCTACCTCAAAGTGGCGGCTGGGAGATTCTTAAAAAAAAAAAAAAAAAAAAAAAAAAAAAAAAAAAAAAAAAACTGTTGCAGTATCTAAAGAAAAGGCGATTATGTAGAAAAATAGAAGAGTGTTATAGCTTTAAAATAACAGACCATCAACTGAACATTAGGGATTACCCAGATATATTGAGCATATTACACAACTGTAAGATTAACACAGTGCGTAAGTTTAATCACTCTGGATTTAACTGGCTTGACTCGATTAATTAAATACAGCAGACATACCAACTGAGTGAAAAGAAGGCGAAGTTCGTCTAGAATGGACGTCACTGGAAACCAGAGGACCGGGGCCGGTGTCAGAGCTCGAACTTCTAACCAAGGAATCATTTAAAATATTAACACTAGATGCCTGAGCGACCTGACCGTTGTTTCTAACAGAAGCCTTTTCTACTTCCAGTACCTCGTCAAGGAAACTCTGCAATAAAACCGACAGTTAAAATAACATTACAATAAGTTTAACACAACAACTCAAAAAGGACCTTATTGAACTTACTTCGTCAATATCGAAATCGTCCCCAAGTCCGAACATCACAAATCGTGAGTGATGTGAATGTCATACCACGAAAGTAAAATTTTAGCACCAACAAAATAGAAGATTGTCGCCGATTCACAACGCGAAATTTAACAGTAAATGGTGTTTGAATATTGAAAACATTTTAATAAACTTTTATAGATTAAACATTAAACGGATTAATAACGTAAAAGCGAAAAATAATCGAAAGTGTCAGATAGCTGCTTAATGGGATCTTCACTTCAGATTTCAGTTGTTCAGTCTTCAGGATCAGGATTTTCAATTTTTTATTATCTCTAGAAGGCGGATAAAATCAAATCAGTGTGGTCAATTTTAATTAAGGTAAACTTTTAAAGATAAAAGTGAATCAGTGTTGTAACTAAAGTAGGTTTTTTTACTTTTCTAACCTAACAAGTACCTCTATTCTTTTTCTTTTTCTTTTCGAGTGAGCTCGACTCAGCTGAGTATGACGACAGAGACAAGAGATTTCTAACTTAAAATTCGACTCTATTTTGCGTTTTTCTGAAATATACCGACAAAAGTATCCTGCTTGGGAGGATTTCTCGATTAACAGATTATGTGACTTAATAAAACGGCACTTTTATTTTCCTTTCGATTCGTAAAACAATTAATTTCGGTAAGTTTTTATTTATCTATATTTTCAACATTCATATCTGTTTCTTACCTACCTCGAACTTATTCTTGTTTATTTTTAGATATTTGCGTTTTTAAAATCTCGCAATGTCTGCAGTTGCGTTTTGATTTATTACCTTGTAATCTTAAAGTGAATAATGTGTGATATGGTTTAATTTAAAATGTTTTTGAGAATCTTTTTTGAAACATGTTATTTTGCAGTGATTGGGTGTCTCGCGCTGCACAATGCTCCCTAATAAACAGGTCTCGTAGATTCAATGCTTGTATTTTATCTAATGGTAAAAATGTTGTTTTGCACCTAAATGTTTCACCTATGCAATTTTTGTTGATCTTACATTACTTTCATGCGCTTTTTATTCATCATGCAATCAATACCAATGTCCTTTAGTTTATTATTTTGAAACACTGCGTTCATAATTAGGCCTTGACTTGGCTCACTTCAACTTTTCTTGAGGCAGCCTTTGTGATCTTGAAAGGTGGGTGGCCCTGTTGCAGTTACATGGTGGACTGTCATGGGTTTACTTCAAAATGGTGTTTTGCGGGCAGGAGTACAGTGAACTTTTAGCAGCACATTACCGCTTACGCTCTTCTTAATCTATATTTTTATTCTGACTGTATTTTTCTTTATCTGGCAATCATTGGGAATACCGGACAGATTAGGCAGTGCATCAGACCTTACAGTAGTGTCTTTTGTGATGGAATTTGTTTCGTCGATAGAAATGCTGTTGGTATGGAACTGGGGTTTAATGTGGTTACAGCATATTTTTGGTATTTGCTTGTCAGAAGTGCAGGGTCTTACCTCCTTAGTTACGTTAACTCTCTTCTGTTTTCTGTGACTAGTTTCTTTTCTACTCTTTTTTTTTTTTTTTTTTTTTTTTAATCTTGTTCTCAGTTTAACAAATAATTAACAATAAAGTAAAAAGATAGAGTGAGATAGTCCCATTCTAAAGTATAAAGCCCTTTTACGCAGTGATAGTTGGCACCATAGTTGTGGTCACGATTGCAACTATTGCATCAACTATCACTGTGTAGACTACATGATAGATTTTGTCGCGATAGAACAATCAGCCTATCACATTATCTCGTCTGACGAGATAGTTGAGAGTTTGATCATAGCAGCCAGAGTACTAACCCGGCAGATTTAAGAACTACCATGCTAGACACTAGATGCTGATTGGCTTATTGTTTGATTATACTTTTATTTCAAATCCTAAGAGATCTAAATGGCAGCAAATATGTTAGCTTGCTTCACATCTGTTATCAAATTTTCTTATTTTCAATATGAATATATTCCTTTTGCTGTATATGTTTAATAATTTAACATTATAATATATTTAATGTTCCATTTCTGTATATAAGTAAAAATGTAGGATAAAGATATAAAGATGTATGTTAACTCTCACCATGTAGGTGTGGACTGCACACTTTCGCCATAGTTCTTTTGTGGGAGAACTATCACCATGTAAATGGGGCTTAAGTGTGTCATTTGCTAACATTCGGCTCTGTGATGATTACTTAAATATATGTTGACCACTTTTGTTAATATTTGCTATACAATATCCTATCATCTTTAAGTATTTTACTTAGGCTTACTATTTATCAATAACTTTTGGTTTTTGTGTAGTGAAGTGACACAATAAAAATAAATAAATTTTAGTAGAGTAGGAATTGAATATGTGACCATTATTATGAAATTTCCATTCTTTACAGGCATTTTAAAGACAAATATAGCTTAAATGTGGGTGTTATGCTTATATAGCTTGTCACATAACAGTTTAAAGCTCATTGCATGTAGATTGAGAATATTGTGTTTTTATCAAAAAAGTTTCCTGGTTGCCATATTCAAAACAAATATGGCAATGCAAAATTTTCTCTGTTGAGTTCTTTATGCATCACTAGTTAGAACAGAGGTTGAATTGGGTTACGGCTGGGAAAACATGTACATACTCGTGATGAAATCTGAGCCCCTTGCAACTTTGTCAGATAAAATTACCTCCATATTGTATCGAGATTATTGAAGCATCTCATGTTTCTTACAGATTACTGTGTATTTGCTATTCTACTTATATTATTATAGGAAAATTACCTTTTTATAAATTATGATACTTTATTTCGTTGCCGTTCATAATAAGATTCATCAACATAAAGCACGATGTTAGTCTTATTTTTCTGTCTACGGAATATAATTGACTTTATTGTTCATTTACTGACAATTTATGAGTAATTATTATAATTTTCTGTACATCAACAGAGCTAATAGCCAATGAATGTTTTTTATTTATTTATTTATTTTTTAAATTCATTTTATTAAAATCTATCTTCTGTGTTTGTAAACTATTTCTGTATCTATTTAAAATGGTTTAAGCATTCACTTTCTACAAGATTTTATTATAGACATTCTATTTAATGATTATTAAAAGCAAAATACTAGTGGGAGAAACTGAGGTTATTCACCTACTGTACAGGAGTCTTCTGACGAATTCACGGAGCCCCACCAGTTTGGTACTTGCATTAGCAATTCTGGAGTTCAAAGTTGGTGCTATAACGGTCTTACTAATCGATGTGCCCATTTGAGGGTTAAATGTGAAACGAGGTTTCAAGTCTGAATTACTTGTTTCTCTACCTGAATCATGCTGAGGAGAGTTGAGTGGGTTATATCAAATCAAACAAATGTTGAGATGCTCATCCTAAACATACATAAAAAATTAGGCACTATATCATACTTGACATTCAACACCCTAGTTTTCCATTTTCTCTTTTATGAGTACTTACTGTGATTTTAGTGTTCTACTCCTATCATCTTGTTTTCTAGTAACAGTTAGATCAATGGGGCCCCATGTCTTTCCTTTCGGGAATTCAATCTTATTACTTTATTAATATTTTTGTTATACTTACTTTATTATATTTTTAAAATATTAATATTATTTATCCATTTTATATGTAAGATATAAGTGTATGTGGTCCCCTTTTTTATGTATAAATTAGTAAAAGTTTTTTAAATGTAAATTTGGTGAAAATAATTACTCAATTAAGTACATTGATTGGTGATATTTCATCCCTTTTTTTGGGACATCTTCATATCTGTAAGTATATTTAATCATTTTTTGTGATTTTTAATTATGTATAAAAAGATATATGATCTAATTATTAAACATATTTACAGGTATGAAGATGTCCCAATAAAGGGATGAATTACCACCAATCAATGTACTTAATTGAGTAATTATTTGCCCCAAATTGACATTTAAAATATTTATATGTTGTGGATGATATATAGTTACATAATTTATGTGCTGTTATTTTTGTTAATTTGAGTAATTTATTTTGTTAATTACAATAAATTAGGAATAAAATAAGTGTTTGATTACAAATGAAAATGGGTAGAGAGTGTGTGTAAAAATTTGACTTACGAAGAATTCTACTTATGAAAGTTGTGGGAATCATGTAAATTCATGAGTTGAGAATTGTCAGTACAGTAGAACCCCTCTTTCCGACTTCGGGATATCCAACTCCTCGGAATATCTGACACAACCAAACTTCTGCTCATTATGATATTTAACTTTTTAATTTTTTTGTTAGTGTGCTATTTGATAGATGTACATGCTAGAAAATAAGTGTACATTTGACTTTTACTACATAGATTCATTTTTAACACAGAAATTATCGCTTTTCTTCGTTCCTGTCGTTTTTGTGTTCCGACCATGCTCCGGTTCCTTAGGTGACGGATATGAGAGGTTCTACCGTACTTGAACTTACAAGTTCAAGTGAACTCAGAAACCCACCACTGTAGCACACCTTTGCAGCTTAACTATTATTTCTTGTATAAAAATATCTGTACGTAAACAACTTGGTGCTTTGCTATTTAAATTAGGGTATTATCTAAACCTTCAATATCTCATAATTAAAGATGGTTTAGTTCAATAACCAAACAACATCTTCACTCAGAATGATTTTATTTTTTACAATTGACTCAGAATGATTGTATTTATTACAATTGACTCAGAATGATTTTATTTATTACAATTGACCAGTTTCGACTGTTCTAATGCAGCCTTTTTCAGATAATCTGATAGTTTTAAGGATGACTTTAAAATACAATCATTCTGTGTAAGACATTGTTTGGCTATTGAACTTCACCTCATTATGATGAGTCGCTATCACACATTGGAGAAAAAAAACACTGCCAATTTGATATAAGAACCAAATTTGTTTTTTAAAAAAACTAAACCTATTCCGTTTCTTTTCTTGCTACCCCTTGAGTTTTAATAAAAGGACTATATGTATGGAATTGAACTCATATCCCTAAATTACGAGTAATATAGCTGAGTTCTCTACCTCCTACTCTGGTTTAGATAAAATTTATGAGTTTAGAACTTTACCGTTATAATTTCCCAAGTTGTTTTTGTATCTGTTTAAATGATGCATCATGTATTTTTATTTTTTTCTGCACTTGTATTTTTTTTTATTTTGTCTATGTGTCAGCTTCACTTTTTATTTTTTTTTTATTTAATTTTGTTTCAGTTGGTGCATGGTATCAGTTAATTGATTGTGGTAGATACGTCCCTAGCTTAGTTTGGCTTTGCACTTGATCAACAGCTGCTTGAACACAGTGTGTTGCATGGTATGGCTGCTTACGTAAACCGCACCATCTCGGTGCTGAATGGTAGTGGTGCCCACAGCACCGGGGTCGGTGCTAACGACCCTCGTAACTCCTCCTCTCCTCTTCAGAGGTTCGTGAAGGGCAAGCGTAAGATCAACGACATCTTCGGAGAGATCCAAGACTACGTCAATGATTCTGCCTACTACATCAAGGGTGAGTTATTTATATTTATTTGTTAAGTATATATTAGTGATTAATTAATTTGTCTTGTTGGTTTAATAACCATGTCTGTAAGGAATTAAATCTTTGAAATTTATGATGATTGTAGAACATGACTCAATGAATGCTCATAGAAATTATTATTGGTATGTGTATATGGATCTTAAAAAGGATCCAAGATCCATCCTTTGGGAAGGAGGTGTGCTTTTAAAAGCGTAATTATAAAATACTATTTGTTTTCTAGGTTTTTATCAAAAAACTACATCTCAATAATACATAGCTCAGAAATGTCTGCCAGCACATGACACTTTCTGTTTTTTGTCATTTATCTGTTTTACGATAAATAATCAATCAACAGTCATTTTCATGAAGAACTTTGTATCAATCTGGTCTCATATCTTACTAGATTAACTTTTACCCAAGTTAATTACTTCAAAAATCTTACCCAAGTTATCAGGAGCATTATGATCTTTCTGACAATTAAAATTTGGTTTTACACCCTTTTAATTAACTTTCCATGTTTGTCCAGGACAAATCTTGTTACTTAAAGTTGGCTCACTTCCTGACTACCTAGAAAGCTTAAACATACACAGATTAAGTAGTTTTACAAAGTTGTTTGTATTAGCCGATACAAATGTATAAGCTAAAGTTCTGATACATTTTGGCTATAAAATTTAAACAACATTGTAAACAACGACAACCAGTGACAATTTAGTTTAATTTTTTATTTATTTGTTCAGTTGGGTGTTGAATTTTTTATTTATACATTAGTTATTAAATTATTTTGTATATGACAGCTCTGAAGGAGGAAGGGAGCAAGGTTCTGGTGGAGAAGGAGGCCGAGCTGGTCTCAGGGTTCGATGTCAAGGTGAAGGGTATCAGGGAAGTCCTAGCCAGGGATCATATGAAGGTTGCTTTCTTTGGCAGGTCAGTCCAAATCTTTCCTATTCAATTGTTTCACCTTGTTTGTCTGTCTGTAAGTGACATCTATGTATCTGCCTATAGCTTAAGTAATATTTGACTGATTCAGTTAAAATTTGGTATATGTTCCTTCTACCAATGCTCAGACTAATTTCTTTGCCTTATTATCCGTCCAAGTATTAACGGGCAAGATGCGTGGAAACTTGCGTATGTGTAACCGTGATTTGAAGGTGAAATTGTTATTTAAGGACAGCAAAAAAATTGCTCTCTAATGATCACACCATACTTGCTTCTGTGGTGCATTGTACAAGAGGTATGATGCGGGAAGTGGCTGGAACTCTCTACGACTATAAGGGGCTAGTTAAAAAAAAACCACCTATCTAGTACTAATTCTACTACTACTATTAAATAACTGGATCATATGGATCTATTTTGTATTTATGGTTGCTCATAGTGAGTGTAAGAGGTTGATAAAATGTAACACAACAATATTGTCACCACAATTTTTAATATTATTAAAAATTGTGGTGACAATATTGTTGTGTTACATTTTATTAACCTCGCTAGTCATAATTATGAAGTGGTACCACAAAATCTCAGTCAAAACAACCAACTGTTTGTAAGAGGTTGGTTGTAATTTGTTTGATTTGCTTTTTTATTAGGACTAGTAATGGTAAGAGCAGTGTTATTAACGCCATGTTGAAGGACAAAATCCTGCCGAGTGGTATCGGACATACTACTAACTGCTTTCTCCAGGTTGAGGGCTCTGACTCAGCCGAGTCCTACCTAGTCACTGAGAACTCACTTGAAAAACAAAATGTCAAGGTAGCTAAATTATTCAAATTGACTCTTACTTGTAAATATTATATATTGAGTGTTTTTGATTTTATCCCTCTTAATTGTATAGTTAATGTTCAGAATAAATACAAGATTCTCACGAATGGGGAAAACGTCTCTTTAATTTAAATAATAAAACAAATTCAAACACAGCGAAAATATCAGACTCGAATGTCAATATGTCAACAGAAAAACAATAACAAATAAATAATATCTGACTGTGGCGCTGTGGAGATTCTCAACAATTATTATATGTTAAATCTGCCTTATCTCGCTCACCTATTTGTAATGTTTCTACTGTTGTTGTTATTTTTATTTTTTGTTGATGGTTTATTTTTACCTGCAATTTAAAAATGTATGAAACTTTTATGCTCTTATGGTGTATTATTAGTAAATACATTTATTGATAGGTATTTAATGTTTGAAACACTTACACTTTTTTGGTAAAAGTTGGATAAAGGGGTGTATGTTTACGCTCTTTTGGTAAATGTTGGATAAAAGGATATATGTGAGGAATACACGTAGAATAACTAAAAACCTCCACAATGGATACAAGATCAATGCTAGTATACAATAAGGACTTTTTTATTTATTATTATTCCAATACCTATTATACATACTTCTAATAAAGAGTAACAACATTATTGTTTTTATTTTTGGACACTTAACTTTTATTGTATTTATCGTTTTTAAAGTTTTTTTTTTTTTTATCCCTTATAATATTTGTTATGTAATTGATTTTTTTTTTTTTTTTTATTAAGGTTTTCCAATAAAAGTTATTACTTAAGTACTTAATTTTCCTTAGTAATAAGTACCTAGTTAAGAATTTATCTAAGTATATCCCTCGACTTACCGTACACTTTGTGGTCCCGCCTATTATGTAAGTCCCGTTTAATGACAGTAAAAAATCAGCATGTGTAAATAAATATTCTATTTTGTTGTTATAAACAAATTTTATGTATAGTTTTATGTGTTTATCATCGTCTAAACTTCGAAAATGCCTCAAATAGACTTAACCAAAAAGCCCTCATCCCAACATTTCCTAATTTGATAATTCATGTATTCTTTAAAATATCACTATCGACATTATTAAATAATTAAATGGTTAAAAGTTTTAAAACTGTGAATAAAAATGGGCCATTGGAAATAAGTGGGCCCAATGCGGGAGATTCAGAATTTGGCAAATACTGTGATGAAACATGTTGGTGGATAGATGATGGTATGTTTGAGATACATTTGCTTGGTTTCAGTCGGTAGGACAACTGGCTCATGCTCTGTGCAAGGAAAAGCTGAATGAGAGTCAGCTAGTACGTATCTACTGGCCTAGAGACAAGTGCCAGCTACTGAGGGACGATGTGGTTTTGGTAGACTCACCAGGTATTGACGTCTCACCTAACCTTGACGATTGGATTGACATGCATTGCTTGGATGCCGATGTCTTTGTACTTGTAGCTAATGCTGAATCCACCCTCATGGTCACGGTAACATTCTTTGTTTAATCAGTCTTATGCAATTACTGCGTTTGATCAAAATAGCTTGAATTCAAATTTTGTGGCATTGGCCTCTATAACGTTGTTAGTTCATGATGTGAAATGATACTTTCTATTAATACTTATTTTACCATTGCAGGAAAAGAACTTCTTTCACAAAGTATCTACCAAGTTATCCAAGCCAAATATTTTTATACTGAACAACCGTTGGGATGCTTCAGCTTCCGAACTTGACTATTTGGACCAAGTGAGTCAACCAAATTTATCAACTTCATACTTTCTTGTTTTCCTTACTATAATTTAATNGGATTTTAAAGTATTCTACTCGCCGGAATGTCATGTAACACATGATAATTTTCAGAAGTTACGCTTTTGTTTTGTTTTTTATATTACTATATTATTTATTTATTTATTTATTTTTTTAATCCTTGAGTTTAATGTATTTATCAGGGTAGATTTATATATTAGGAAAATTAATTTATTTTTGATTTGTAAATACTTTATTTTGCAACACATTAAGTTTCTTAAAGTGGCCAGAATGATTGGTAAGTGGATCCCTCAATAAACATCTTGTTCACTTAAAATATTGATTTGAAAAGAACAGAGAAGGTATTTAAATACAACTTGGTGTTAATATAAATGAAAAGGTGCCATTAACCCTTCAGTGTTCTTATTACGAGTTAGGCGCTTATATACAATTTTTAATTGCTCGACTATTTAGTTGTACGTCAAAAAGATATTGGACCTTATGGGAGTGTGCATACTATCGACACGATACTTGTTCATTAAACAAATAATAAAACTTCATTGATCATCTTTTGACTATTTAGTTGAACAACTATCGTCGACAGTGCTATGTACATTGCCATGTATTGGAATGCACATACACTCAACTAAACAGTCGATGAGTTTTTCTTACCTTAAAGTAACACTTAATTTTTTTTTCTGGTGATATAGAGCGCCTCCATGATGTGTCACGATGTTGAATATATAGACCAATCGATTTAATTATTTCATTAAAACTCTGTTCACTCAGACTATAAAACGTAAAAAAGGTTTCTGGATATTCCTTCAGAATAGAATGTAACGTATGATATTTTCCATATTATGTCGCTTATTACTGGGTTTCTTTTCCTTTTCTTTTCTTTGTGTTTCATATAAAGGAAAATGCAAGCGAGTGCTTTTATTTTTATAATTTTGTACGGTATAGCTCACGAATGGTAGAAGATCTCAATGGCAACTGATTGATTGTATGCGCACCCCCAACAACTAAACAGTTTAGTCGAGGAGAAATCGAAGAGTTCATCGATTCGGACTCAATAGTTTAGTCGTGGTAAAATCGGTGTATGCACCCGGCCTTAGGTCACGCGGGATGCTAAACTACCCTAGCCTGAATTTTTTTTATCTTGTTTGAAATTCAACAAGATACTTATTATTATGTTTCGATAATAATTTTATTTAATATTATTTGAAAAAAAAATAAAAAAATGTTAAACTCAAATTTTCAAAAGAAAAATGTAATTAATTTTGAAGGGATGGGGATTAAAACTTAAAAATTATTTAATTATCTTTACCTTAGAACATATAATGACACTTAAATTTCATTTAACAGTATAATTTAAATTAAAACTTTAGGATTTGAAAATAATGTGTATCAAATCAGCATATGCTCATTTTTGCAAAGATTGGGATACAAAATTACCACTTACAAGCACTGAAGGGTTAATGAAATAGCACAGTTGAGTTAAAGCACTTGGAGGCCACAGTAAGTAACTCAGAATAAGTCAAACCACAAACCATTTGTGTAGTAACTATTTCAGGAATGGGGCTTATACATGGGTAATATGCATGGAATAGATACAAACTGACAAATTTATTTATCTCAGTAATATTATTTAATCTTAATTATTGTTTAAGCGACTCATAGTTGCCTCCTACTCTTTGTGGGATTGAACTATTTGGGTTGATGAGTTTTTTTTGCAAGATTATTAAATAACGCCTGTTAACTTTAAATTCTCGGAGCTAATAAAAGATAGTTTATGATGGAGCCACACTTCAATGTATTTTGGTCACTTTGGATAATTTCCTCAGAAAGTAATGATATTTCTTACTTCTTTCTTTGCCTCTGGAAGAAGCAGAATGAGCTTATACAACTCCAGGTATAATATTTAGAAACCTTTTCAATTTTGTCATTACAACTGGACGTTTTTTCCTTAGCATTTATTTCATTTTGTTGAATTCTGATTCTACATTGTTATTCTTAAAGACTTTATTTAATATTTGTTTATATTTATATTTTGCAAAGTTTATTTTTTGCACTGCACTTGCTTACTTTCTTATCAAAGATCCATACCTCAAACAATTACAAAAATGTCATACCTCAAACTGACCATTTTTTTTTCAATCTTGAGAATTGAAAATCTCAAGTTTATTGCATAACCCTGAAAAATTTGTATAACTTAATTAAACTTTTGCATTATTATAATTCTTCTGTAGTTGTGTCTATAAGGAATTAAGAAGGTTCACTTTTTGGATCGTTTGACCCCCCTCCTTGGGCCATTTTCTGGCCCAGAGACTATCGTGGTTTCCAAATTATTTTATCTTGCTGAATACATGTTTTCTTTGCTGTTTTCCCTCCAAATTGGTGGGGGGTGGGGGGCACCCATTTTTTTTTTTTTAAATAATATTTAGCTGTTAGCTGTTTGTTGCGTTTCTTCATCATGGCAACCATATAAATTAATTTAGTACTTCTGGATAATCAATACTAACTGACATTTGCACTAACTGACATTTGATGCAAATCATTGACCGAAAATTATAATAAAATTCTAATTTTTAAATAAATTCTTCAGCCTACTGTTGGAACTACGGAATTGAGTCTAGTCTCAGTTGATTATTGAATTCTGTTCAAATGCTTGTAGACTTGATTATATTTGTTATTTATTTTTTTTATTAATATATCTACAGTTAGTGACATCTATTTTTTCCTTCTTGGCCCTACCTTCTATTCTTCTAAATAAGCTCTCATGTTGTGAAATAACAAAAAAAAATGATATTTTCTCAGTGAAATTACAGCTTCAAATTGATTGTTGGAATTTTGATATCCATCAAGGCTCCTTACACAATTTTTTATTTTTTTTATTGTATTTTACTGTGCTTTCAATAGTTGAAACTCATACCATAAAGACTGAAATTTTAGTTTGTATTTATTATTATTCATATTCATATTGTAGTTTTTTAATCTATTTTTATTGACATTTTATTTTACTACCAAAAACGTAAAATATGAATTTAAAATTTTATTATCCTGTACAAATGATAATAATTATGGCCTAATGTTAACCCAGTTGCTGTTAAACCAGTAAAATGGTATAGGATGAATATTTTTTAAATAAAAAAAAAAAATAAAAAAAAATAATAATATATAACTGCATTCAGTTACAAAATAACAAAAATTCATTAATTATATAAACTGATAACTATTAAAGCCTTATAATCAAGTGTGCCTATCCCCATCCATTAGAGTAACAATTAGAAGCAAACTTGCTATGAGCTAATTTAAAGGATGTATAAGACCTAGGTAAAGCATTACCTGAAATTCACTCATCTTGCCTCTTTGGAGAATACTGGAGTACTAGTTATCTCTATATAAAGCTTTTATAAAGACATATATAAAGCTTTTTTATAAAGACATTCCCCTATTCTAGATAAATGTGCTAAATATAATAGTTTTCGCCGAAAGCACACACTAAATAACTTCTATTTATGTTTCAAAATCACAAATTATTTATTATACTTTTTTACCAAACCGGTTTCAGCATGTCTATTATCATCAAAAAGTTTGTGCCTCCTGGGCAGGCCATGAACACCTCTTGAAGGGAAGGCCTGAACCAAAACTTTACTAACAAAACAAAATTTAATGAGCTAAGGAGGGAAGAATTGAGCCTTTTTAACTCCTTAGACTTAATTTACTTTTAACAAAATGATTTTAGTTATTTATTAATTTCCAAAGCTAAGGACTCAAAGCTGTATGATATTATAAGCTGGTATTTTTGCCGTCATATTGTCAATGTTTCATAGGATAGTGGTGAATATGCTTTGTGTGAGCTTCCATCATTAGGAAATACTTAGTAGGATTCCGCGTAGCTCTCATTCCACTTATAAATATTTGATTTTATTAAATCAAACAGGTCAACAACTTGTCAAGTACTAAGACTATTAGACCTGTCTGTGTCATTATATTTTTTACCTCTTAGACAGTACATTATCTGGCTTTTTGTGGTGTACATTTTATTTTTTTTATTTTTACAGTGTGTGTTTATATGTTTGCATACATATACAGTAGAATCTCGCTTACACGACCCTCAATAACACAACAACCTCAATTACAAGTGTAATTTTCAAATCCCCTTGAGATTGCCATAACACAATGTTAAATTAACCTCTATAACGTGACTATTAATATCCCAACAACCTCAATAACACGGATTTTTTCCCAATTCATAACGTAACTCAGAACCTCTATAACAATTAATTTTGAGAAGTCAACCTCTATAACGCGACTATACAGGAATGGGTCGACCTTGTACAAGTCTAGACTTGAAAACCCTGCCCATTAACCTCGATAACACGACTGATAGCCAAAATAACCTTGATAACACGACCCTCAACAAAAAGGGCACCTCAATAATAAGACTGTTCCCTAATCCCCGTGAGACCCTTCTTACAGAGGTTCTACTGTATATATTTATAAATAATTAAAGTTTTGTCTATTACTACGTTCACACATCGTTTTTGAAACAGTTTCGAAAACGATCTTCATTCAATTTCAAAACTCTGTGTGAATGGAGAACGATGGATAGTATCAGTTCAAATCCGCTCCACTAAAAATACGTGATGGGAAAGGGGGATCGTTATCTTAACTCTCGTATGAACACGCCGAGGAGGGGATCAAGAAATGAGGTTCCCCCCCCCCCTTTTTTTTAGTTGTGTGTTTTCATGAGCTTCCATTTCTTTTTTTAAAAATGCAAAAACATTTTTAAACAAAAGTTAATAGTATAAAGAACCTGTAAATAAAATGTAAAAATTCATGGGCATATTAGGTAACATTAATGAGGTTTTACTTGTGACATCACCGTTATGAGATATCAAAAAAAAAAATTTAATCACCTGTATTTTTTGTGTAAACATGTATTGTTTTAAAAACGCATAATGATGTGTGAACATAGTATATACAGTATACAGTGATCACAAAATTGTAATAAAAATCGTAGTTATTTATTTTATTTATTTTTTTTACATCAAAACAAAATGTTTTCTACCTCTTTCTTTATCTACTTTTTAACTGTTAATATTGTCAAATGTATAATACTGTGTGCTTTTTTCATGGGTTTTCTTAAAGTAGTCTGTCAATTAGTGTGGCACATAGCTTTCTCATGTCCTTTCTTATACTTTAATGATATTATGCATCTACAACATCTTATTGTCTTTATTTAATTTTCCCCCTGTTTTTTTTTTTTTTTTTAAATCTGTCAAAATGTTTTTGATTTCTATGTGAATTAATGTATCAATTTAGTAAGATTTAAAGAGCGCAGATGGTTGAAATTAATCTGGAGCTATCTGCGGGCTACTTTTGTCTAACCATCCAAATTTCATAAAAATCAGATGAGTACTTTTAAAGAAGTAGGTTTTAATAAAATAACCTTTGTAGAGGTAATAGACTATAATGGTAATAGACTAGTACTAGACTAAATAAATGTGTGGTAATAGACTGTGTGTGGTATGTGTGTGTTGGTGTGTAGGTCCGAGCACAGCATTCAGAGAGAGCAGTAGACTTCCTAGTGAAAGAACTGAAGGTTTGTACTCAAAAGGAAGCCCAAGAGAGAATATTTTTTGTATCTGCTAAGGAAGTTCTTCAGGCCCGGCTTCAGGAAGAAAAGGGCTTACCCCCACACAGTAAGTCCCTTATTTTTTTTTTTATTTATGTATTTCATGTCTGCCTACTATAGAATTGCTCAGAGTTAATAAAGAGCAGAAGTGACGAGTTTATTGTTTATCTATAACAGACCAGTTGCACAAACTAATTGACAAATGGAAGTGGGAAAACAGAATTCACTTCAATAGTTGTATATCAGGCTTCACTAATATTCTGAAAACGTGATAAATGTTTTACACTCAAGAACAATTCAATTAAGTGTGTAGGATGGCTGATTCTTTGGCTAAAATAACTTAATGTTATTAAAAGTACGGGACATAAAAGAAGTGGCAAAAAATAAGCTCTAGTAGTCTAAGTGTACCAAGAGATTTCACAAATACTCAAGAGAAAAACATGGTTGTACAGCAGTTGCACACACTAAATGCTAATTCCAACATAAGCTTTCTAGCTTATGTTAGAGAGCAAATATTTGATTTCAATTTACTGATTGGTTGGCTATTAACTGATTTATTTTCCTTTTTAATGTTTATGTATCAGATTTTAAGATGTGTTTGTGTTTAAATTATTTAATTAAAATGGTTACTTTTATAATTATTTAAATTTCCAAGATGTGGTTACCAACAACCCACACTGCAGACTGAAGCTGTAACTTGAATTATCTGTGCATTATGATTTGTAACTATTTTAGTAATTATTTATTTGTGTTTCTTTAAGGTGGAGCACTCGCCGACGGTTTTCAAAATAGATACTTTGAATTTCAAGACTTCGAAAAGAAGTTCGAAGAGTGTATTTCGAAGAGCGCAATCAAAACTAAATTCGAACAACATTCACAGAGAGGCCGATCTATCACAATGTAAAATCCTATTTCATTATTTGTTTAAACATGTTAGTTGTTAAGAATTAAAAAGTTAATTAATGATTGGGAAACATCTATCTAACTTAAGGTTTGTGTTATGTCTCTTATTTAACTGTGGTACTCCCTTTTGGAGGAGTACTAAACTAAAAGAGTACTATTGTTTTTTCGATTACAGGGAGATCAGAGACGTGATGGAGGGGATATACGAGCGGGCGTTGGCTCTACACAAAGAGAAGTCTCTGTCGAAGAGAGAAGTCAACGACAAGCTTAACTTGACCGAACAACAGCTTCTTCTTATCACTCAAGAAATGAAGGAGAAAATACATCACATGGTCGAGGACGTAGAACAGAGAGTAAGTAAGCAACAGCCAAATAATAATTTGATACTTCCTAAAGATGAATTTGTTTGTATGACAGGTGAGTAAAGCACTAAGTGAAACGTATAGTTCTTTCTGCACCTAACTTATTTTTTGTCCTTTAGTCCTCTTCTTTCTTTTCTAACATATTTATTTGATACTAGCTAATGATGGGTTTGTTTATACGACAGGTGAGTAAAGCACTCAGTGAAGAGATAAGGAGACTGAGCAGCCTCGTGGACGAATTCAATGTTTCGTTCCATCCTGAGCCGTTGGTTCTTAACGTTTACAAGAAGGAACTGCATCAACATGTTGAGGCAGGACTAGGTTCAAATCTCAGAGCCAGACTTTCTACTGCTGTAGCTCTCAACATAGAGAACAGTCAGCAGGAAATGACAGGTAACTGTCACTTATACTAACTCAGGGTCAGCTCATTCTTCATCAAGGAGCGTGAACATTTTAAGTAAAAAAGCGTCCCTAAGTTTAGAGCTAAAATTCATTTCCACGTGTGTAATTATTATTTGTCAAAACACAAACTATTTTGTTAAACAATAGTTCAACAATTGATTTTTATTTTTTATAATGGCGGACTTGTACAGTAGGGGGGCCGATTATTATCTAACATTAAAAGCTATATCAGAGAGTATGTCTCAAAATGTGTTATGAAATGTGGGTGAAATGATTGTGACTTGTTTCTTTATTGATTGAGTAGTGATTGTTTAATGGTGATGTTATTTGTTGTCAGAGAGGATGTGCGTGCTTCTACCAGAGACAAAAAGGCATATGTCAGGGAGCCTGGCACTGGTGAGGAGAGAACCCTTCGAAGTTCTCTACAGACTTAACTGCGACAACCTTTGTTCTGACTTCAAGGAAGACCTTGAGTTTAGATTCTCGTGGGGCATCACAGCTATACTTTCTCGCTGGGCAGGCAAGCCCGCCCGCCAGGCGTCTGCAATTTATCCTGTAAATATTTCCATAAGTGTCTTTCTTCATCTGGTGTTATATTGTTTAAAATGGCATAGACTGTCAGATCATTTTGTTATTATCAGCCCTTTGGATATTGTAACTTTTTGTGAGTTTGTTAGTCTGTTGAATTAGAAAAATTTTTCTTCTTGAATGTGAAGAATTATATGTGAGTGTTATTGAAAATCAATGAATATCCAAATTAAATACATAATAATAGTAGGTATTACATAATTTCCATGGGATTTTACCTTTGCTAACATTTTGGTTGGGGGTCATCGGCAAGTTAATTTGTCAATTATTTAATTTGTTAATTAATTAAATTTATATATTTGTATTGATTGATTTTTGTTGTTGATTTGTTTGAAAAGGCTCAAAGTGGACCTAGTATATCACCACACTACGATAGTTCATATCTAGGGGACTCGTACTACAGTGGTGCTATGGTAGCTCCTGTTTCCAATGCTTGCCCTGTTTCACTGAGACCTGAGGACTGGTCCATTACATCCAAACTTCTACTAGCTTCAGTTGGCTCCCAGGGAACAGTGTCAGGTCTGCTTCTCGCAGGCATGGTATGTCACTTGTTCAACATATTTATGAATAAACATAGATGATGAAACCTAGCCTACAATATGCGCAATATTTTGGTGCACATGAAGAGCGAAGGTCCTACTCATTATGGTGGACATGGTGATAATGCCACATGTCAATGTTGTAGAAACTTTTGCCTAACTTACCATAAGTGACAAACTAGCATCAACTTGATTTTTGGTTTATTAATAAATTTTTTACTAAGGATCAAGTTAATCATCAGTTAGTACAGCAAACCATTCACTTAGTTGTTTATTTTTATATTAAAGAACAAAAATTATTTGAATTACCTATTGGTATTTCAATTTACTTATTTAGTTTAATTATTATTGGTGTATTGGGAGTGGTTAGAAGCCGAAATTTGCAAGTTTCAATTAAAAAGTGTGGTACTTGTGTTTCTATTGTGTCAGATGCTGAAGACAGTTGGTTGGAGGGTGATCGTTGTAACGGGGGCTGTGTATGGATGTCTGTACATGTATGAGAGACTGACGTGGACCAACAAGGCTAAGGAGAAGGCTTTCAAGAAACAGTATGTCGAACATGCCACTAAGAAACTCAAACTCATAGTTGACTTGACTTCAGCCAATTGCAGCCACCAGGTTCAACAGTTAGTATACAAAAATTCAATTTATAATGCCTTATTAGAGGCAAACCTATGCCTAAATTTCAATATTATATAAGTTGAAATAAACATACACTTCTTTGACCTTATAGACCAAATACTAAATTCAGATTATTTGGATTTCAGAGAATTATCAAGTACGTTTGCCCGGCTCTGTCAGCTGGTGGATGAAGCTACTACTGAGATGGGGGAAGAGATGAAATCCCTTGACGGAGCACTAAGAGCCCTCGAAGATGCCGCTAACTCAGCCAAAGTCTTGAGAAACAAGGCCAACTACCTTACCAAGGAACTTGAAATGTTTGATGATGCCTACCTTAAGGGGGTAGACTAATCTTCATCTGGATCTTCCTTGCTTAGTTGCGCTGTATTTCCTTTAAACTTGGTGAAACTTTGGATTTTGCCTTTAGATCATTTGCTTTATATATCTTATTGTAATGTAAGGTATATTTAAATCAAGTCGCTTTACATACATTTTCTATGAATATTGTATGTATATGTTTGCCATATTAGTTTACTCCTCTTGTGCATATTACTTTTAAACCTTTAAGATGGATATAGTACAATGTTAAGGAAATGCTAAGGTAATTGAATAAGCTTTTATTCTCTCTTCCACATTTTTTAGAAAGATATTTGATAATTTTGTTAAAAAAAATTAAAATTTAAGGCAAAATCCCAAGTTGAACTGGATTTGTTTAGTTGGCCACAAATAAAACTATAATATTGTGTTTTAATAAACAGTAGTCAATGATATTTAATTTGTTTATTTAAATTAGGTAAAATTAACAATAATTATTATTATTATTATTAATTAAATTACCTTATTTTGTTTCTGTTCTAAATTTAAAAATAAATATAAACATGCTTTTATAAATTTGCTCTAAAAAGGAGAAAATATTTTTAAACGTCTACAATATATCAAGTATGTCATTAAAATTAAAAGAGTGGGGACATTATCAAATTTTTTTGTCATTTGTTAAGTTCTTTATTTCAATCATAATGTTGGGGTCTGTAAAGAAACCATCACATACTTTTATTTTTAGTGATGTATGTATGCATATCAATCGCATTTATGTGGCTATTGGAAAATATATTCTCTCCTTTTTAGTGAATTCTTTATAAAAAATTATTTGTTTTTTTTTTTCAAATACATATATTTTTTCCTACTTTTAAAAATTAAATCTCGTTATCAATGCTATCCTCTCGTATTGATAAAAAAAAATCTCTAAATTGATTAAATAAAAACTCGGCATTTTAAATTTTAAGAAGTATATTGATGTATACTATATAAAAAATATATTGATAATTTTTTAATCAATACATTTTCTTATTCATATGGAGAAGTTTGGGTTGTAAATTGTACAAACAAGTTTAAATAAACTTTTGATATTCATACTCTAATATAACCTCAGCTAGGTATCAATGTTTATAATAATAGTTTGAATTTTACTACAAAAATGTCTCTAAATGAATGAGGAAATGTGTTTATTTGTCTTACTGTCATCATAAAATACATAATCTGTGCAAGTTTCAACTTTCTATTCAATCGGGAAGTCTCCTCTTCCAGATAAGTGAAACTTAATAAATACGTGTAATTCAAGTTAAGTCGAGTTGACTAGAGTTAAAGGATGATGACTGTGACAGTGATATAATTGTCACTCCACCCTTGTCATAATTTCATAATGAATACACTTCTCTGTTTTTGTATGAAAACATTAGTTTAAAACATAACTACGTTATATTTTTATTTAAACAGAAACAACCAGATGCCTTGAAATCAAAGTGTAATTAATTTTGTGGAGTTTCATTAATCACTTTGTAGTTTTTACTGCAGACATTGATCTTCACTACTAAAACAGCATCCTGATTGAAGATACCAAATATTTTCCCTAATCTCTGCCTTATGGGACCCTGTTCAGTTATTATTGTTTACTTAATGTGTGCTGACTATTTTGGGTTATTGAACTACTCCTTCTTAATGATGACCACAAATAAATTACATTATTCAGTTAAATTATTATTATTTATTTGTTTTTACCATTAAGAATAAGTGTTGATTTCATGTGTAAGAATGTTGATTTACTTATTTTTTCTTAATAATAATGGTATTTTAATGATAAAATCTTATTATTTTTATTATTGTTTGTAAGATTGATTTAATCTATTTTTGTCTCACAAAATGTATTATATAAAAAAACAAACAAATAAAAAACATAAACAATACTTAAAAAAATACAAAATCATATAAAAAAAATACAAAATCATATATGTATATTTATTAGAGTGCATTCGAATTTGTCCACTTTTTACTGGAAATCAGTCCTCTTCTAAAGATGTTAGAGTCATGATGGCCTTTTATAGCGGCCAAATGTGAATTTGAGTTGGTACTGCATGAACGTGTTGTTATACATGATCATGAAAGGGAAAAGAAACCTGTAAAACAATGGTTACTGATGAAGAAGGGCGACTAGTTTTTGTACCTTTTGCTACATTTTATTCTTCTTTGCTATACAAATAAACCTATATCTGATTCATAAAAACCTAAATCAAATTATTTTATTTTGTTTAATAAGTGTGTCTGAGGTCATGATACTTGAATGTAAAAAAACTTTTAGCAGTCTTTTAGGTTCATCAAGTGGTGAATTATTATTTTGTTTGATTTAGCCTGTGCATCAAAAATAGGTAAGGGAGGCACCTTTTTACTTGCTAGCAGTCGCATTAAAATTTGTGCACTGAATATATTTTTGTTTTTATCATACAATTATATGATAAATACGTAAAATATATTGAGTAATTGCACTCATATTTATAGTTAAACCTTGATAATTCCAAATTATCAATAATTCAAACATAATATAATAAATTGTGATATTTGAATTTATTTAAAAACTAAATCATAATTGTTTTAAGCTTGCGGCCTGATGAGAAATACTTTTTTATTACCAACATATCTTTGTGAAGCATTTTATTTATTTATTTTTAAATAATTTCACCAAATTTCCTATTATTGTAAACTTTATTGAAATATTATGTCTGCAGCTTAACTGGTATGTATTAAAAAGTTACCTACAATATTTCATCGAAAAAATAATTCATAGTTGGAACAACTATAATTACAGTAGAACCTAACTATAACAGACTTTGCTTGTATCGGACAAATAAATGTACTTTTTCCGTATTTCTAAGCAAGACGAATCATTGTCAGAATTCAACCTATTGCTGTTTTAAACTTCACCTGATGGGTTTTTTTATGAAATTTAAAATTTTGGCGCAAGACCTTAGTCCCTGCATTTCTCTTGTTAAACCTATGTTTAAGGATATCTTTTATTTGATATATAATAAACACTATTTACAGCTAACTACTGTACTTTTATTGATTTACACCATTTTGAATTATTATTTGTTATACATATAACGCACTTTTATTTAATCCCTTAGCCGTTATGAGTCCGTTATTTTGAGTTTCTACTGTATTTGGTGTCGTTAATTAATTCAAGATCATTTAGAGATCCACTTGTCATCTCTATAAAAAACTATTCAATATTTATTTTTTTATTTTTTTTAAATGATTTTTTTTTTTAGATTTATTATAAAACAAATGTTGGATATAAAAAGGTTTTGAACTTAACTGTTTCAATTTTAATAATCAAATTTGACCTTTATATCATAACATTCGATAATCTTCCCATAAAATCAAATAATGATTGTTCAAATTTTTAAACACTTATATTATATCATATATTATGTGTGAGTTGAGAGTGATATCTATACTATACCCAAAAATTACAAACTAGATTATTTGTTTTATTTTACTGTAAGATATAGGCCAAAACAAGGATTTTTAGCTTTTATAAAAAGAGGTTTTTTGTAAAATATTAATAAGTTGTATATATTAAAATTGGCTGATGTTACATAATATATAGGAATAATGAAAATCGTAAATAAATTATTACTAATGTTGGATTAAAAATTCTGCTTTAGTCGCATCCTTGGTAATAATTTGGTTTAATCAACTAAATAGTTACATTGATCCTAATATTTCCTTTAAAGTATCATATTTTTATTTTCAATTTGGTTTTCTGAATCAATTTATTTATTTGCTTTAAATGAAATGTAATTGAACTTTACACCTACTTAATTTTATTTAAAGCTTTGTACTTTTTGGGTCATCCTATTTTACACACTCGCAATTTTTAGCGGCAATATTTAAGTGTATTGATGAGGAATATCTTTACTTTCTCTTGTACAATAAATATTAAACTAAGTGAGAAAATAAAGTTCTATGTACATAATTATAGTTTGTTAATTATTATACCATGGAATTTTTATGTTAATTTTAGACAGTTGTAGAAATTAATAAATTGAAAAAGATACACAGATCTGTGTTATCTAGTCAAGAGAAAAATAAATGTTGTTATGTTTAACTTTTTCTCGTTTTTATCTATTTTCCTGAATTTTCTTTTTTTTAATGATTTTTAACGTGTCTTTATTAAGATTTGGACTATTTCTTCTTTCGTTTCAATCATTACATCTATATTTACATGCGACAGTTCCGTCGCTACACATTTTGCAGTCATGAAAGGGGGGGGGGATTTTCCTTCCATTTGCCCTAAAAAACCGCCTATTTAACTATTAAAAAAAGTATAACTAAACTAGCACTACCTAGTAGAGAACATCAGCCAAGGGGTTTCTGACCAAAATGTTCACCCAACTGTGGAGTTAAGGATCAGAGCAATGCTACCTCTGACTGGTTAAAGTTGAGAGAAATGGACACCATAAAATATGCTATAAGCAAAGGCTGTCCACAAGGTGGAGTCTCTCACCATTACTGTTTTACCTTGTGGTTGGTAGTTTTTTAAAGCTTAGTCTGAAAAACGGGTTTTACACTCAGGCTTATTCAGATGATGTAGTGGTTCTAGTTCAGGGCAAGTTACTGGTACGGTAATTGAGTTGATATGTAATTAAGGCCTTACAAGTTATCCTTTGTGTGAATATCCCTAATAGACAAATTAGTATTACTCTAATAGCCAAGCAGCAATCAAAGCGCTGCAAAAGATATCTCAACACTCAAAACAAGGTACAACTAATATGAGTTCCAGGACATTATGGCAATGATATTGTTGAACTGTTTAAAATTAATAATTGTCATAATGGGCAATTGTTTTTGGCGTGCCTCTCTTACTCCAAAAATATCGTTTTTTTTTACTTTCTCATATAAAGAGAAAGTATTGTGATGGCGCGAAATTCGATTTTGATGGATTTACACATTTTGAGGTCCCCCAAGTCCAAAAAAGTGGTTTTTAAAAAATGTCTGTCCGTCGTCTGTCTGTGCAGACGCCTGGAGCCTAAACTACTGGGCCGATTTTGACGAAATTTGGCATTCATGATCAGAAAAATCATACCCTGAGGCGAAATCGAGAAATGAGTTTTAGCTTCAAATTTGGGGGCGCTACCTCTGAAAAAACGTGAAAAAAAAAAATTATTTCTCGTTAACGGTTCCGACGATTCTGATTAAAAAATTGTACAATATAGTCCATTTAAATAAGAATCAAACGATGTAAGCCTTTTTGCCTGGAAAAATCTAGTTCCTTAGAAAATAGCTAAAAACGCGGACAGAGAGAGTCCTGGTTCTATTGCAATTGCAATATATTCTGTTGACATATCTTTCTTCTGCATCTTCTATTAAGGAAGAAGCAATAATGGAACCTGGATTAAATTTAAACATGCACAACATCAAGACTGCGAACCTGGGTGCATGGTGACTATAAAAAAAATAGTGGCAGTTCGTTGCAAGATTGTCCTGGTGTCATGGACTTGGGATCGTTCATGAATAATAACTTGTGAGAATTGTGTGTAAAATATCTTTTATTTTAGTAAGTATAACTTCGATTATAAAATGTATAGTGGTTTTTACAGTATTTATTCTTACTCATAATTAAACCCAAAGATGAAAGTTAGTTATCTTAGATGATTTAATTATTGTCTCCTGGAAGAGATATTTCCAATTAGCATTTGTCTCTTAATGAATACTACATATATGAGAACAATAATTCGATTTTGACGTAGTTACACATTTTGAGATCCCCTCAGTCAAACTATCTGTCCAACACAACTTTTTCATGTACGAGTACATAATTACTTGTACAGTGTCTTCTATTTGTTATGTGTTTCGAGTTTTCGTAGTAATATTTAATTATCACTAAACAGTACATAATAATTTACCATAAAAATAACTCCTGCCTGGTGGGGACTTGAACCCCGCCTCTCACCTTCCGCGTTTAAAGCTTTTTGCTCAGGAGTTGGATTTTCCCGGAAATCGACTTATATGGTTAGATCCGCATTTATGGACCAAATAGTAGAAACCGTTTTCAAATTTTTGTTTTACATTTATTAAAAAAAAACAATTGTTTACTAAAAAAAGGGGGGGGGGTTGCCTCCAAAATGGGGACTAAAATTTATATCTCGACTTTTTCTAAACTTTTATGCCTCATTTAATCGAAATCGGCCCAGTAGGTAGTTTAGGCTTCTCCTCACGAGAGATACATTTTTTTTTTTTTTTTTTTTTTTTTTAAGAATCCAATTTTTTGGACTCAGGGGACCTTGCGCCATCACAATCTTTCCGACATATACCATGTATGTGTGAAGTAAAAAGTGGTTTTTATAAATGTCTAACTAACAACAAGACCTATGTTTAGCAAAATCTTACTCCAAAGCGAAATCGAGGAATTTGTTTTAGTCCCAAAAACTTTGCAAAATAACATTTCCGACGATTTTGATGAAAAAACAAGTAAGGCGCGCTTCACGTAAGTACGTGAGGCGATAATCGCCGGTTTCTGTACGATTAAGTTTAAATATCCATAATAGTTGCATATTATTTTCTACACTTCAAGACCTTTAAATTGATGGTGATGCCATGGTTACTAAAAACTTTTTTTTTAGTCATCCGCCATATTGGCCCCCATCTTGAAAATATTACGTGTGTTATTTTAATAGTTGCATATTCTTTTTCTACACTTTAAGACCTTTAAATTGATGTATAACATGCCATGGTAGCTACAAACTTTTTTTGGTCACCCGCCATAGGCAGGGGCGCCATCTTGAAAATATTAAGTGTAAAAATTTCAAAATTTGTCCAGTTATCTAAAATGCCGAGATGTACCTGTGTGCCAAATTTCATGTTTCTAGCTATAGTAGTTTCTGAGTTGAAACAGGCCAACCGACAGCAGACAGACAGAGCCGTTTATAAGGTTTCTTTTTGTACTTTGTACAGAAACCTAAAAACACAAAATCCTGCTAAGTCGAAGCATATTAAGTTGTTATCCCGAAAAAAAAAACTAGTTTCCGAGATACTGATAAAAATAAATCTAATTATGTTTAAAAAATTTAACAACCACACATGTTGAACACATTTTAAATATGATTAAATAGACATGTATTAAATGGAGGTTATGGGATATTAATATAAAATAGCAATATCAATTCAATATACACTGTTTTTTTTTTAATATAATTAGACCGAATTTTCATACATATAGACTCGGCAATTAGTATACTAATTTGGTAGCAACTTTGTGGTGCTATCACTGAGGAATATTGTTATTTTTATACATTAGCTCATTATTGATCTTATACTTTCTAATTACGTAAGTGAGAGAGGAAGAGTAAAAGTAAGAAACACTCGCAGGGTCAAATAGGAACTAATTTTATTTTGTTAACTTTTGGCAAAAAGAAAACATGTGGAATTTGTAAATTAAGATATTTATAGTACCTAACGAAAATTAATTATTTATTTAATTAATACTTAATAGATAAGTTCTTTATAAAAATGTGTTGCTAGTTATTGTGTTGTCAGTTATTTTCTTGTCTGATATTAGCATTTGGGAGATTTTTTTAAGTCGTTTTACTGGTTTCTCAACCAGAACTTCAATAGTATCGATGTAGTAATTAGTTTTTTTTAAATATAATATCAGGTTTGTATGTTTAGAGAGTACATTTTAATTGTACAGTGCAGTAAATTAGTCCGCCGCGCCGCAGAGTAAAAATCCTAACAGAGTAGTCCAAAGGGCCGATGTAGTGGTGATGATTTCCTATACCTCTCATCAACTCATCCCCGGTTTCCTCCGTATTTGGCTTGAATTTGGGTCCATTCAGTTGGATAGCTGAGCTTGACAAAGTCCACTATTTTTCTTGCATTGATCATTTGCTGATGACTGCAAGATCGACAATTTCTCGCTAAGACTTCTGGTAGTGCAACTAAAACAACGTTTCATAATTATTATAGTTATACAATAACATAAGACACGGGTTTTTTTATTGCGTATATTTGGCTTTAAATAGGAATCACTTACTTCTAGGATAATTTATAAATTCTCGTAGTTTCTCATAATACAATTTATAAATATAAAATTAAAGTTTTGTCTGTGTGTGTCGCCACCAATCCCTACTTTATAGGCGCAAAACTGGCTAAACGAAAAGCATAGAATTTTTTTTTGTGAGTGCAAACATGTTGAGCATGTTGTAGGCTTGGTTTCATCGAAAAATATTGAGTAGAACCAAAGTTATTAACAATTTTTTATATGTATAACAAATAACCAATTAAGTTGGTTGACTAAGTACTCGTAAATATTAATATTAAGGGACAAAACCCACTGACTCGCTAATCAAAATGTTTGGGTACTTCTAGACCACGTCACGTAGAGACTAGCGGTGTTTTGCTTTGGTTATAAATTGGCCCAAATCGACTAGGAAAAACCCCCCCCTTAAAAAAATTAAAGATATGTAAGTTTTTTTTAGGGCTTCTTGCAGCTAAACTGTAAGTCTTATTGAAAAACAGATTGCACTTGAGGTAGCTGATTTTAAGTAAAGTAAATGATGTTTGTCTGTCCTCCTCACTATTCTATATACCTCACTAACTCAAAACATTTTCTTTCTCAACACACTCTACAGAACACGTTAGAATTTAAAAACATTTTCTGACTTGTCATTCACTTTTCTCAATATTTACAAACTAGACCAGGCACACCTTTTTAGTTGTACCGCGAAATTTCATGAAAAGCGCCTTATTAACTATTTTCAAACAATATATTGTCAGAAAAACCAATTATTAATACATAATAACTGGTGTGAAATTAAATAAATTGGCCAAATATGTACTTTATGCACTCACAATAAAGGGTCCGTTGGCAATTAATCAAATAGGGGGAGTTCGTTAACCAGCATAATCTGCCCAGTTGTACCAAGATAGCGGCCATTTTAAAAGATTATTTTAGCTATAACGTTTGAACCATATATTGACGTGAAATAAAAGTATTTTTATACATTTTTAGAGTCCAAACGCAATTAAACTATCTGAAGTGTTCAGTGTTTCCCAACCGATGTGCCACGGGCGCCACGACAACGACACATTGGTTTGCCGAGAAGCTTTCTTAGGTGTGCCGCGAAATTTCATGATAAGTGCCTTATTAACAATGATCGAAGTTGAAAAAGTGTACATTCTACAAAATTTTTCTGTTTTTCAATATCATAAATAAATATAATATTTGTATACTCAATTAAAATATTATGTTTGTAGAAGTTGTCTAAACCTAAATAAACACAATATTTTTAAGGACACATGTCGCAAAGATGAATTGGTTCAAAAACGAATCCAAATAACTGTATAATATTTGTATTCACAAGGCGTCATACTCTTACATTTAAAACTCACATAACGCGTTTTCGTCAAAATAACTTCAACCTCTAGTTTTCGAGAGATGATTTTTGGGGCTTCCCTACATTTTTTTCTAGTTTGAGTTATAATATAACTGCGAAGTTTCAAATTTTTGAGTTGGGTAGTTTGAAGGCCCCCATACACTGTCAAACATTTTGCTTAAACCTGATGTTGGGCAAATTTAGGCCACGCACGTCAAACATTATGTTTGCGCAAACATCAAACAGCCATACACGGTCAAAATGTTTGCGCACGTCAGACATCAAAACAGCCCTCTAAAGGCCCCCATACACGGTCAAAATGTTGGTGCAAAAATGTTTGCACTGCAAACATTTTTGGGGGACTTTAGAGATGAGTTGCGTTACAGATAGACCATTCTGTCATAGAAAGAATGTATAAGATTCCTAGTTTTTGATTACAGACTACAGACCCTAATAAAATAACATGTTTTTAATATAAAAGAGATAGTTACATTTTAGCTGGTTCCCGGTGTTGTCGCACTTAGCCCTGCCGAGGAGGCAGTCAATCTGCTTTTTAACGTAGCCTCGATCGGTAAGCACCTTGTTAACTTCAGAATCCGGTATAGTGGGTACGCCGGCACATACAATCCCTATCACCGCCCAGGCCGTCCATACTAATACTCTCGTCTTGACCATCCTGCCTCACGTTATTTTTACGCGATATTTCAGTTGATTAATATTTAAAATTGAGAGATTACTATTAGAAGATAAAATGAAATGTTAAACTCATGAAATATTGCCCCTCAAAGATAACTCAAGAAAAAAAAAAAAAAAAAATTTCAGTGTCGGTAATGAACTGAACTTGTGCTAAGAACACAGCCTTTTAGAGGTGTTTATTTATTGACAATAAAGCAGCTCATTTATATGTCATTAGTGCGTTCGGTTTCTCTTTCATAGTGATTTGTGCAACTTGTTAGTTTGAGAAGGCCTTGGAAACCCGGATACAATAATAACGGGTTCCAAGACAGACCGGATCCCATCTAAAATAGGAAACAGTAGTCAACAAGTAATTTTATCTAGTTTAATGTATTTTTTCTCCCACATATACGTAATAAAACAAATTGACGAGAAAATATTGAGATGGTGTCAAAATTCATTTTTTAAATTTTGATGGATTTATACTCATTTTCAACGTACATGAGTCCGAAATAATGTTTTTTATTTATTCATTTTTGAAGTGAAACTTCTTTAGCCGCGATAGGGTAAATTTGGATGAAATTTACACTGGGAAACGAAGTTCGCGTTTCGACTCGTCCAAGTGAAACATTTTTTATGTGAAATTAACGAAATTGAAAGTTTTTGTTTTAAGACTATCCTGTAATAGATATTTTAATCGACTGAAGACTTAGGCCGGTGGCCGGTAGTTGATTTACGTGTAAAAAATCTTCCCTCTGGACCTTGCAACTTCAACTAAACAGTTGCAAATTGAAAAATGATAGTGGGCCCCAGGCCTTTTAGTTATTATAGTTTTATTTAGTAGTTGCTCTATTTTGCTGAGATTACCAAAGGCAGCGGAAGCTATGTGATACTTCTGAAGGCCAAAAAAAAAAAAATTATTTCACCGATTTCAAAAATTCCAAGTCAGAAATCCGTTTCAGACATCTGAAACCTCAATTTTGACATTAAATAAGGGAAACAATTAAAATAATTTAGACAATAATAGCTTGTAAAAGCATAAAATTAATTAAGTACGTGCAAGGATGCGAGGAAGCTCCCACATAAATTAACAGTATATTTAATATATTATAGTACATTACGCGTCGAGTGTGGAAAGTAGCATTTTGCATGCGAGTTTACACCCGAGCGATAGCGAGGGTAGTAAAACCACACGAGCAATGCAAAATGCCGTTTTCGCACGAGTTGCGTACCGTACTTTATCAACGATTGTTAGATTTTAATAATAAATGCAGAAAAAAATAATAAACTTCCTGTATGTAAGCTCGTATTTCAGTATTTCT